>JAWPHD010008119.1:0-119140 GCA_037043455.1 Cyrtodaria siliqua
ACACTGCCTTAGCAATTTTGATTCTTAAAGCATGCACTAGACGTTTTAGATAATCCATTTTATTTGAAAATATTGAGATATAGTTTTCTCCTTGAAATAAGTTAAGTTAAATGTTTTTTCCAAAATAATACTTTAGCCAGTTTGGCTAAAAATAAATACGACTATCTTTGTATAAGGGAAAATGACCGATATACATGCTATAGATTCGAACTATAGCTCTAATATTTCCCCTAAGACCAGGCCTAATATTCATCAAACTTTTGAGCACAAGAATCGAACTCGACTCAAAATTTCAAATTGTTTAATTCCAAATAAAACAATTTTACATGCAAATTAATATATATACTTACTGAAACGAGTAATTTTAAAGATAATTCAACAGAAATAGTCTGAAAATCACAATTCTTACCATACTTTTGTGTTGATAGGGTTTGCAATAACATGAAATTTTGAGTCTGAGTCTGATTCTTGTGCTAAAAAGTTGGATGAATTTAGGCCAAGGGCGAATATGTTTGAGTTTAATTTGCCGTATAGAAAACCATTGTCACAACTAAATGTAGTGCCATCATTACGGTTGTTGTCATCACCACATTCACATCCGAACCATCGCTACATTCAGAATGCGACCCCCAGCAGTATTGTAGCCAGCCATGGAACGTTCACGTTCAGCAAAACTCCTTCGGTTTTCGGTAGTGCGGCAGTGCTCGCCTGTGATACGGGTTATGAAATCGATAGAGACCAATCTGCAAAGCAAAACAGTTTATATTGTGACGAAAATGGTCAGTGGCAAGGAACCCTGCCGCCTGCCAGCCAAGTAAGTATTTTGTTTTATTTGTTTTATGTCTTATTTATATATATTAAATATCACCACATTAACAATTGACGACACAGAGAGATTCAAATGCATCGGTCATTGTATTAAGTACAAGTCGATTCACTACTAGTAGATGGTAGATCTGGCGAATGACAGCAATAGCGGCACTTCTTTAGGTTAATCATTTGATCTTGCAAACGCAAACATATTTTACACCACATCCTATGGTATTTAAAGAAATTTACTTGATACTCACATTTTTGAAGTGTTTTCCCTACATTTATTTATATAATAGCATTTGACATTGTGCCACAAGTCAAAACCCATTCGAAACAATTTATTGGAACAATGAAACCTGTAGTAAAAGTTGCAATTTTAACAGAACTATTTTAGCTTGTTTAATGTATGGTTCAAAATAGATAATAAGAAACGCTCTCCTCTCTCTCCCCTACTACAACATATCTCTCTTCTCTCATTCTGTCTTTGTGCCACACTTCCAAATAAAAGGAACAACCCTGGTGGCTCTCTGCTAATTTATGGGCATTTGTAGATATTAACATCGATTGTAAGTAAAATGACTAACACGTTAAGACAATGTCCTCATATTTATTATAGTATGTGGGGCTGTGCCAGTGGTGGAAAATGGTGTTTTAAGCCTAACGGATTCTCAAAACGACGTTGCCAATCTGGAGTGCGCTGCGGGTTATGAACTATCAGGTCCACGTCTATCTCGTGCAAAGATTCAGTCTGGGGTACCGTGTGCGTCCGTGTGTAACCCTAAAGGTAAAGTCAATCGGTCAATATGTAAACTCTCAAACATAGCACATATTTTTTGTTTCAGCTGTCATGTATGCATGTAATTATGCAAAGGAACTATTCAAGCTGATAGCTGCCTTCTCAATCCTATTGATAGGTTTGTAAAATCTGTGAATGTCTATGCATACTGAAACGAAAAAGAGAAACTCGGCCAATATGAAATTCAAGCAATCTGATTTGATAAGCCAAAAAGGTCAATATGACCGAGGCTTTGTTCTCATTAATCACGCCATTTCGAAGAAAACAAAAAAAACATCGCAGCTTTTCGATGATTATTAAGTTCGCCTATGCAATGTAGACAATCAAAATAATGAAGGTTTGATTATTTGTAAATTGGGTTATATCGACCTCGCTGAAATGTAGCTATTTTCACGTTCCTGTGTGATTTCCCTACGCGCCGTGGAGCGGTAACAGGGGAAGATTTATTTGAATCGGATACTTGTTATTAAATGTTATATTGAACATATACCTCTTGCTTCTTCTTACCTGTAAATGATATTTAAAACATAGGAATAAAGAGAGATATTAAGTAGTTAATTAATAAAAATATCATTTATTAAGTGTTTTCATATTGGCCCAGTTATTGGTCCTCGGACTGTCATTATTGTGCCAGTATGACAGTCCTTGGACCAATAACTGAAATATGAAAACACTTAATTAATAACATCAGAATAACTTGTCACTTGATCTTACCATTGATACACAAAACCTGATTCCCATGGTAATATTTTCGACGACTCACTAACCATTTCCCCAAAAGTGAACAGGTTACCTTAAGACCTTAACGTCCAAGAGGATATTGTTAAACCCACTTTCTGCAAAGTGCATGATCAAAATGATATATAGGGTCCTATAGAAACCACAGCGTCCGAACGCAATGGCAGCGTAGGTCCGCACTGTACTGCAAACAATGACTAGAAACTACAATGAAAGAGACAAAAAACAACAGAAAGGGTGGTGATGAAAGTCAGTCTTCGGTAATTCCTACTTTTGCATTCAATCCATGAGATTTTGATGCTCCACGTGTATTTGCATGGCAGAGCTTTTATAATTCATTTTGAACCATACACACGAATCTCGAGTTTTCGAGTTTGAATAACATTTATACCTTTTTACCGTAAGTCAGGAACATTTTCTTTAAATATTTTATTGTACTTTACCATAGATCTACATACACCTGTATATCCATGACTGTACTGTAAAACGTGATGCATTTTGGTAGTCTTACTTAGTCGTGTAAATGTTACCAACGTTCAGTGTCGCTGACGTCAAAGTTAACGGTATTACTTACATTTTGCTGTTTTCCTTCCCTATAGCCTTTTCAAACACATACACTGCCTTAGCAATTTTGATTCTTAAAGCATGCACTAGACGTTTTAGATAATCCATTTTATTTGAAAATATTGAGATATAGTTTTCTCCTTGAAATAAGTTAAGTTAAATGTTTTTTCCAAAATAATACTTTAGCCAGTTTGGCTAAAAATAAATACGACTATCTTTGTATAAGGGAAAATGACCGATATACATGCTATAGATTCGAACTATAGCTCTAATATTTCCCCTAAACCAGGCCTAATATTCATCAAACTTTTGAGCACAAGAATCGAACTCGACTCAAA
Organism: Cyrtodaria siliqua; assembly: GCA_037043455.1. Taxonomy (NCBI): domain Eukaryota; kingdom Metazoa; phylum Mollusca; class Bivalvia; order Adapedonta; family Hiatellidae; genus Cyrtodaria; species Cyrtodaria siliqua. Next base: position 3,250 of record JAWPHD010008119.1, read on the forward strand.
ATTTCAAATTGTTTAATTCCAAATAAAAACAATTTTACATGCAAATTAATATATATACTTACTGAAACGAGTAATTTTAAAGATAATTCAACAGAAATAGTCTGAAAATCACAATTCTTACCCATACTTTTGTGTTGATAGGGTTTGCAATAACATGAAATTTTGAGTCTGAGTCTGATTCTTGTGCTAAAAAGTTGGATGAATTTAGGCCAAGGGCGAATATGTTTGAGTTTAATTTGCCGTATAGAAAACCATTGTCACAACTAAATGTAGTGCCATCATTACGGTTGTTGTCATCACCACATTCACATCCGAACCATCGCTACATTTCAGAATGCGACCCCAGCAGTATTGTAGCCAGCCATGGAACGTTCACGTTCAGCAAAACTCCTTCGGTTTTCGGTAGTGCGGCGGTGCTCGCCTGTGATACGGGATATGAAATCGATAGAGACCAATCTGCAAAGCAAAACAGTTTATATTGTGACGAAAATGGTCAGTGGCAAGGAACCCTGCCGGCCTGCCAGCCAAGTAAGTATTTTGTTTTATTTGTTTATGGTCTTATTTATATATTAAATATCACCACATTAACAATTGACGACACAGAGAGAATTCAAAATGCATCGGTCATTGTATTAATACAAGTCGATTCACTACTAGTAGATGGTAGATCTGGCGAATGACAGCAATAGCGGGCACTTCTTTAGGTTAATCATTTGATCCTTGCAAACATATTTTACACCACATCCTATGGTATTTTAAAGAAATTTACTTGATACTCACATTTTTTGAAAGTGTTTTCCTACATTTATTTATATAATAGCATTTGACATTGTGCCACAAGTCAAAACCCATTCGAAACAATTTATTGGAACAATGAAACCTGTAGTAAAAGTTGCAATTTTAACAGAACTATTTTAGCTTGTTTAATGTATGGTTCAAAATAGATAATAAGAAACGCTCTCCTCTCTCTCCCCTACTACAACATCTCTCTCTCTCTCTCTCATTCTGTCTTTGTGCCACATTTCCAAATAAAAGGAACAACCCAGGTGGCTCTGTGCTAATTTATGGGCATTTGTAGATATTAACATCGATTGTAAGTTAAAATGACTAACACGTTAAGACAATGTCCTCATATTTATTATAGTATGTGGGGCTGTGCCAGTGGTGGAAAATGGTGTTTTTAAGCCTAACGGATTCTCTCAAAACGACGTTGCCAATCTGGAGTGCGCTGCGGGTTATGAACTATCAGGTCCCACGTCTATCTCGTGCAAAGATTCAGTCTGGGGTACCGGTGTAGCGTCCGTGTGTAACCCTAAAGGTAAAGTCAATCTGTCAATATGTAAACTCTCAAACATAGCACATATTTTTTGTTTCAGCTGTCATGTATGCATGTAATTATGCAAAGGAACTATTCAAGCTGATAGCTGCCTTCTCAATCCTATTGATAGGTTTGTAAAATCTGTGAATGTCTATGCATACTGAAACGAAAAAGAGAAACTCGGCCAATATGAAATTCAAGCAATCTGACTTGATAAGCCAAAAAGGTCAATATGACCGAGGCTTTGTTCTCATTAATCACGCCATTTTGAAAAAAAAAACAAAAAAAACATCGCAGCTTTTCGATGATTATTTAGTTCGCCTATGCAATGTAGACAATCAAAATAATGAAGTTTGATTATTTGTAAATTGGGTTATATCGACCTCGCTGAAATGTAGCTATTTTCACGTTCCTGTGTGATTTCCCTACGCGCCGTGGAGCGGTAACAGGGGAAGATTTATTTGAATCGGATACTTGTTATTAAATGTTATATTGAACATATACCTCTTGCTTCTTCTTACCTGTAAATGATATTTAAAACATAGGAATAAAGAAAGATATTAAGTAGTTAATTAATAAAAATATCATTTATTAAGTGTTTTCATATTGGCCCAGTTATTGGTCCTCGGACTGTCATTATTGTGCCAGTATGACAGTCCTTGGACCAATAACTGAAATATGAAAACACTTAATTAATAACATCAGAATAACTTGTCACTTGATCTTACCATTGATACACAAAACCTTATTCCCATGGTAATATTTTCGACGACTCACTAACCATTTCCCCAAAAGTTAACAGGTTACCTTAAGACCTTAACGTCCAAGAGGATATTGTTAAACCCACTTTCTGCAAAGTGCATGATCAAAATGATATATAGGGTCCTATAGAAACCACAGCGTCCGAACGCAATGGCAGCGTAGGTCCGCACTGTACTGCAAACAATGACTAGAAACTACAATGAAAGAGACAAAAAACAACAGAAAGGGTGGTGATGAAAGTCAGTCTTCGGTAATTCCTACTTTTGCATTCAATCCATGAGATTTTGATGCTCCACGTGTATTTGCATGGCAGAGCTTTTATAATTCATTTTGAACCATACACACGAATCTCGAGTTTTCGAGTTTGAATAACATTTATACCTTTTTACCGTAAGTCAGGAACATTTTCTTTAAATATTTTATTGTACTTTACCATAGATCTACATACACCTGTATATCCATGACTGTACTGTAAAACGTGATGCATTTTGGTAGTCTTACTTAGTCGTGTAAATGTTACCAACGTTCAGTGTCGCTGACGTCAAAGTTAACGGTATTACTTACATTTTGCTGTTTTCCTTCCCTATAGCCTTTTCAAACACATACACTGCCTTAGCAATTTTGATTCTTAAAGCATGCACTAGACGTTTTAGATAATCCATTTTATTTGAAAATATTGAGATATAGTTTTCTCCTTGAAATAAGTTAAGTTAAATGTTTTTTCCAAAATAATACTTTAGCCAGTTTGGCTAAAAATAAATACGACTATCTTTGTATAAGGGAAAATGACCGATATACATGCTATAGTTTCGAACTATAGCTCTAATAGTTCCCCTAAACCAGGCCTAATATTCATCAAACTTTTGAGCACAAGAATCGAACTCGACTCAAAATTTCAAATTGTTTAATTCCAAATAAAAACAATTGTACATTCAAATTACTATATATACTTACTGAAACGAGTAATTTTAAAGATAATTCAACAGAAATAGTCTGAAAATCACAATTCTTACCCATACTTTTGTGTTGATAGGGTTTGCAATAACATGAAATTTTGAGTCTGAGTCTGATTCTTGTGCTAAAAAGTTGGATGAATTTAGGCCAAGGGCGAATATGTTTGAGTTTAATTTGCCGTATAGAAAACCATTGTCACAACTAAATGTAGTGCCATCATTACGGTTGTTGTCATCACCACATTCACATCCGAACCATCGCTACATTTCAGAATGCGACCCCAGCAGTATTGTAGCCAGCCATGGAACGTTCACGTTCAGCAAAACTCCTTCGGTTTTCGGTAGTGCGGCGGTGCTCGCCTGTGATACGGGTTATGAAATCGATAGAGACCAATCTGAAAAGCAAAACACTTTATATTGTGACGAAAATGGTCAGTGGCAAGGAACCCTGCCGGCCTGCCAGCCAAGTAAGTATTTTGTTTTATTTGTTTATGGTCTTATTTATATATTAAATATCACCACATTAACAATTGACGACACAGAGAGAATTCAAAATGCATCGGTCATTGTATTAATACAAGTCGATTTACTACTAGTAGATGGTAGATCTGGCGAATGATAGCAATCGCGGCCACTTCTTTAGGTTAATCATTTGATCCTTGCAAAGATATTTTACACCAGATCTATGGTATTCTAAAGAAATCTAGTTGATACTGACATTTTTTGAAAGTGTTTTCCTACATTTATTTATATAATAGCATTTGACATTGTGCCACAAATAAAAAACCATTCGAAGCAATTTATTGGAACAATGAAACCTGTAATAATAGTTGCAATTTTAACATAGAACTATTTTAGCTTGTTTAATGTATGGTTCAAAATAGATAATAAGAATCGCTCTCCTCTCTCTCCCCTACTACACCATTTCTCTCTCTCTCTCATTCTGTCTTTGTGCCAAGCTTCCAAACAAAATGAGAAAGAACCGAGGTGGCTCTGTGCTAGTTTATGGAGCATTTGTAATATTAACATTGATTCTAAGTTGAAATGACTAACACGTTAAGACAATGTCCTCATTTTTATTATAGTATGCGGGGCTGTGCCAGTGGTGGAAAATGGTGTTTTTAAGGCTAACGGATTCTCTCTAAACGACGTTGCCAATCTGGAGTGCGCTGCGGGTTATGAAATATCAGGTCCCACGTCTATCTCGTGCAACTATGCAGGCTGGGGTACCGAAGTAGCGTCCGTGTGCAATCCTAAAGGTAAAGTCAATCTGTCAATACGTAAACTCTCAAACATAGCAGATATTTTGGTTTCAATTGTCACGTATGCATGTAATTATGCTAAGGAACTATACAAGCTGATAGATTCCTTCTCAATACTATTTATAGGTTTTTAAAATCTGTGAATTTCTATGCATACTGGAACGAAAAAGGGAAACTCGGCCAATATGAGAAAACACGGCCAGTATGAAATTCAAGCAATCTGATTGGATAAGCCAACAAGGCCAATATGACCGATGCTTTGTTCTCGTTAATCACGCCATTTTGAAGAAAACAAAAAACATCGCAGCTTTTCGATGATTATTTAGTTCGCCTATGCAATGTAGACAATCAAAATAATGAAGGTTTGATTATTTGTAAATTCGGTTACATCGACTTCGCTGAAATATAGCTATTATCACGTTCCTGTGTGATTTCCCCAAGCGCCGTCGAGCGGTAACCGGGGAAGAATTATTTGAATCCGATACTTGTTATTAAATGTTATATTGAACATATACCTTTTGCTTCTTCTTACCTGTAAATGATATTTAAAACATAGGAATAAAGAAAGATATTAAGTAGTTAATTAATAAAAATGTCATTAATTAAGTGTTTCATATTGGCCCTGTTATTGGTCCTCGGACTGTCAATATTTGGCCAATATGACAGTCCTTGGACCAATAACTGAAATATGAAAACACTTAATTAATAACATCAGAATAACTTGTCACTTGATCTTACCATTGATACACAAACCCTGATTCCCATGGTAATATATTCGACGACTCACTAACCATTTCCCCAAAAGTTAACAGGTTACATTAACACCTTAACGTCCAAGAGGATATTGTTGAACCCACTTTCTGGAAAGTGCATGATCAAGTCAGTCCTCGTTAATTCCTACTTTTGCATTCAATCCATGCGATTTTGATGCTCCAGAACTTTTATTATTCATTAGGAACCATACACACGAAGCTCGAGTTTTCGAGTTTGAATAACATTTATACCTTTTATACCGTAAGTCAGGAACATTTTCTTTCAATATTTTATTGTACTGAACCATAGATCTACATGCACCTGTATATCCATGACTGTACTGTAAAACGTGATGAGTTTTGGTAGTCTTACTTAGTCGTGTAAATTTTACCAACGTTCAGTGTCGCTGACTTCAAAATTAACGGTATTACTTACATTTTGCTGTTTTCCTTCCCTATAGCCTTTTCAAACACATACACTGCCTTAGCAATTTTGATTCTTAAAGCATGCACTAGACGTTTTAGATAATCCAGTTTATTTGAAAATATTGAGATATAGTTTTCTCCTTGAAATAAGTTAAGTTAAATGTTTTCTCCAAAATAATACTTTAGCCAGTTTGGCTAAAAATGAATACAACTATCTTTGTATAAGGGAAAATGACCGATATACATGCTATAGATTCGAACTACAGCTCTAATAGTTCCCCTAAACCAGGCGTAATATTCATCAAACTTTTGAGCACAAGAATCGAACTCGACTCAATATTTCAAATTGTTTAATTCCAAATAAAGACAATTTTACATGCAAATTACTATATATACTTACTGAAACGAGTAATTTTAAAGGTAATTCAACAGAAAATGTCTGAAAATCACAATTCTTACCAATACTTTTGTGTTGATAGGGTTTGCAATAAAATGAGACTTTGAGTCTGATTTTTGTGCTAAAAAGTTTGATGAATTTAGGCCAAGGGCGAATATGTTTGAGTTTAATTTGCCGTATAGAAAACCATTGTCACAACTAAATGTAGTGCCATCATTACGGTTGTTGTCATCACCACATTCACATCCGAACCATCGCTACATTTCAGAATGCGACCCCAGCAGTATTGTAGCCAGCCATGGAACGTTCACGTTCAGCCAAACTCCTTCGGTTTTCGGTAGTGCGGCGGTGCTCGCCTGTGATACGGGTTATGAAATCGATAGAGACCAATCTGCAAAGCAAAAAAGTTTATATTGTGACGAAAATGGTCAGTGGCAAGGAACCCTGCCGGCCTGCCAGCCAAGTAAGTATTTTGTTTTATTTGTTTATGGTCTTATTTATATATTAATAATCACCACATTAACAATTGACGACACAGAGAGAATTCAATATGCATCGCTCATTGTATTAATACAAGTCGATTCACTACTAGTAGATGGTAGATCTGGCGGATGACAGCAATCGCGGCCACTTCTTTAGGTTAATCATTTGATCCTTGCAAAGATATTTTACACCAGATCTATGGTATTTTAAAGAAATCTAGTTGATACTGACATTTTTTGAAAGTGTTTTCCTACATTTATTTATATAATAGCATTTGACATTGTGCCACAAATAAAAAACCATTCGAAGCAATTTATTGGAACAATGAAACCTGTAATAATAGTTGCAATTTTAACATAGAACTATTTTAGCTTGTTTAATGTATGGTTCAAAATAGATAATAATAATCGCTCTCCTCTCTCTCCCCTACTACACCATTTCTCTCTCTCTCTCATTCTGTCTTTGTGCCAAGCTTCCAAACAAAATGAGAAAGAACCGAGGTGGCTCTGTGCTAGTTTATGGAGCATTTGTAATATTATCATTGATTCTAAGTTGAAATGACTAACACGTTAAGACAATGTCCTCATTTTTATTATAGTATGCGGGGCTGTGCCAGTGGTGGAAAATGGTGTTTTTAAGGCTAACGGATTCTCTCTAAACGACGTTGCCAATCTGGAGTGCGCTGCGGGTTATGAAATATCAGGTCCCACGTCTATCTCGTGCAACTATGCAGGCTGGGGTACCGAAGTAGCGTCCGTGTGCAATCCTAAAGGTAAAGTCAATCTGTCAATACGTAAACTCTCAAACATAGCAGATATTTTGGTTTCAATTGTCACGTATGCATGTAATTATGCTAAGGAACTATTCAAGCTGATAGATTCCTTCTCAATACTATTTATAGGTTTTTAAAATCTGTGAATTTCTATGCATACTGGAACGAAAAGGGAAACTCGGCCAATATGAGAAAACACGGCCAGTATGAAATTCAAGCAATCATACTGAAATATGAAATATGAAAACACTTAATTAATAACATCATAATACTTTTTCACTTAATCTTACCATTGATACACTAACCCTGATTCCCATGGTAATATTTTCGACGACCCACTAACCATTTCCCCAAAAGTTAACAGGTTACATTAACATCTTAACGTCCAAGAGGATATTGTTGAACCCCACCTTCTGCAAAGTGCATGATCAAGTCAGTCTTTGGCCATGGTAATATTTTCGACGACCCACTAACCATTTCCCCAAAAGTTAACAGGTTACATTAACATCTTAACGTCCAAGAGGATATTGTTGAACCCCACCTTCTGCAAAGTGCATGATCAAGTCAGTCTTTGGCCATGGTAATATTTTCGACGACCCACTAACCATTTCCCCAAAAGTTAACAGGTTACATTAACATCTTAACGTCCAAGAGGATATTGTTGAACCCCACCTTCTGCAAAGTGCATGATCAAGTCAGTCTTTGGCAATTCCTACTTTTGCATTCAATCCATGAGATTTTGATGCTCCACGTGTAATTTCATAGCTGAGCTTTTATTATTCATAATGAACCATACACACGAAGCTCGAGTTTTCGAGTTCAAGCTTAACTCCGTAGGTAATACATGTTTGAATTACATGTATACCTTTATACCGTAAGTCAGGAACATTTTCTTTACATATTTTATTGTACTGTGCCATAAGTCTACATACACCTGTTTATCCATGACTGTACTGTAAAACGTGATGAATTTTACCAATATTCAGTGTCGCTGACGTCAAAGTTACCGGTATTACTTACATTTTGCTGTTTTTCTTCCCTATAGCCTTTTCATACACATACACTGCCTTAGCAATTTTAATTCTTAAAGCATGCACTAGACGTTTTAGATAATCCATTTTATTTGAAAATAATGAGATATAGTTTTCTCCTTGAAATAAGTTAAATGTTTTCTCCAAAATAATACTTTAGCCAGTTTGGCTAAAAATGAATACGACTGTCTTTGTATAAGGTAAAATGACCGATATACATGCTATAGATTGGGAGTACAGCTCTAATAGTTCCCCTAAACCAGTCTTAATATTCCTCAAACCTTTGAGCAAAAGAATCGGACTCGACTCAAAAAAAAAAAAAAAAATCCAAATAAAAACAATTTTACATGCAAATTACTATATATATTTACTGAAACGAGTAATTTTTATGGTAATTTAACAGAAAAATGTCTGAAAATCACAATTCATACCCATACATTTGTGTTGATAGGGTTTGCAAAAAAAATGAGATTTTTAGTCTGAGTCTGATTCCTGTGCTAAAAGGTTTTATGAATTTAGGACAAGGGTGAATTTGTTTGAGTTTAATTTGCCGTTTAAAAAATCCATTGTCACAACTAAATGTAGTGCCATCATTACGGTTGTTGTCATCACCACATTCACATCCGAACCATCGCTACATTTCAGAATGCGACCCCAGTATTGTAGCCAGCCACGGAACGTTGACGTTCAGCCAAACTCCTTCGGTTTTCGGTAGTGCGGCGGTGCTCGCCTGTAATACGGGATATGAAATCCATAGAGACCAATCTGCAATGCAAAACAGTTTATATTGTGACAAAAATGGTCAGTGGCAAGGAACCCTGCCGACCTGCCAGCCACGTAAGTATTTTGTTTTATATTTTTATGGTCTTATTTATTTATTAAATATAACCGCAATAACAATTGACGACACAGAGAACATTCAAAATGCATCGGTCATTGTATTATTACAAGTTGATTCACTACTAGTAGATGGTAGATCTGGCGGATGACAGCAATCGCGGCCACTTATTTAGGTTAATCACTTGATCCTTGCAACATATTTTACACCACATCCTATGGTATTTTCAAGAAATCTAGTTGATACTGACATTTTTTGAAAGTGTTTTCCTACATTTATTTATATAATAGCATTTGACATTGTGCCACAAGTCAAAAATCATTCGAAGCAATTTATTCAAACAATGAAACCTGTAGTAAAAGTTCCAATTTTGACATAGAACTATTTTAGCTTGTTAATTGTATGATTCAAGATAGATAATAAGAATCGCTCTTCTCTCTCTCCCGTACTACACCATTTCTCTCTCTCTCTCTCTCATTCTGTCTTTGTGCCACACTTCCAAACAAAATGACAAAGAACCGAGGTGGCTCTGTGCTAGTTTATGGAGCATTTGTAATATTAACATCGATTGTAAGTTAAAATGACTAACACGTTAAGACAATGTCCTCATTTTTATTATAGTATGTGGGGCTGTGCCAGTGGTGGAAAATGGTGTTTTTAAGTCTAAGGGATTCTCTCAAAACGACGTTGCCAATCTGGAGTGCGCTGCGGGTTATGAAATATCAGGTCCCACGTCTATCTCGTGCAAAGATTCAGTCTGGGGTACCGAAGTAGCGTCCGTGTGTAACCCTAAAGGTAAAGTCAATCTGTCATTACGTAAACTCTCAAACATAGCACATATTTTTTGTTTCAGCTGTCATGTATGCATGTAATTACGCTAAGGAACTATTCATGCTGATAGCTGCCTTCTCAATCCTATTTATAGGTTTGTAAAATCAGTGAATTTCTGTGCATACTGAAACGAAAAAGAGAAACTCGGCCAATATGAGAAAACTCGGCCATTATCAAATTCAACCAATCTGATTTGATAAGCCAACAAGGTCAATATGACCAAGGCTTTGTTCTCTTTAATCACGTCATTTTGAAGAAAACAAAAAACATCGCAGCTTTTCGATGATTATTTAGTTCGCCTATGCAATGTATACAATCAAAATAATGAGTGTTTGATCATTTGTAACTTCGGTTACATCGACTTCTCTGAAATATAGCTATTATCACGTTCCTGTGTGATTTCCCCACGCGCCTTCGAGCGGTAACAGGGGAAGATTTATTTGAATCCAATACTTGTTATTAAATGTTATATTGAACATATACCTCTTGCTTCTTCTTATCTGTAAATGATATTTAAAACATAGGAATAAAGAGAGATATTAAGCAGTTAATTAATAAAAATGTCATTGATAAAGAGTTTTCATATTGGCCCAGTTATTGATCCTCGGACTGTCAATATTGGTCCAGTACGACAGTCCTTGGACCAATAACTGAAATATGAAAACACTTAATAACATAATAATAACTTGTCACTTGATCTTACCATTGATACTCAAACCCTGATTCCCATGGTAATATATTCGACGACTCACTAACCATTTCCCCAAAAGTTAACAGGTTACATTACCTTCAGTCAAAGTTAACGGTATTACTTACATTTTGCTGTTTTCCTTCCCTATAGCCTTTCCATACACATACGTACACTGCCTTAGCAATTTTGATTCTTAAAGCATGCACTAGACGTTTTAGATAATTCATTTTATTTTAAAATAATGAGATATAGTTTTCTCCTTGAAATAAATTAAAAGTTTTCTCCAAAACAATACTTTAGCCAGTTTTGCTAAAAATGAATAGGCCTACGACTATCTTTGTATAAGGTAAAATGACCGATATACATGCTAAAGATTGGAAGTGCAGCTCTAATACTTCCCAAAAACCAGGTCACACTGATTGATATCCCGAAGATAAAACATTAACAGCGCATACAAATTGTTGTGCCTTATATCCAAGTTAAATGTACTAAAAGTGAAAAAGTAAATGAAAAAAAAGGTTTTCCCTATAGAACTTTTCAAGGGGGCCGCCATGTTTGATAATAGGCTAGACCGCAGTCATGATTAATCTGTTTTTCAATGGGAGATATACTCACATCTTAATGTTTGGAAAAAAAACATTCAGTAAAAAACAATTCTCCCATTTTAATTCGTTTGATTAATTATTTTGAAATTGTATTTTGAATCATTGATCTGGCATACTTTGTTTTTCGTTATTTCACTTCTTGTTCATGTCTTGCTATATTTAACAGTCCGCAACTTAGTGGCATAAATTAACATTTTTAAACATTACTTATATTATAATATACACTTTCAGCTTGTGCCGCTCTTATCGATGACAATGGTAACTTTACCTATTCGCCTGGAGCGGTATATGGCGGCGTTGCGCAAGTCACGTGTAACGCGGGATTTGAAGCCAAAAATGCTGCAACAGTTGCAGTTTGTAACGCAACTGGTTCATGGTTCCCATCGGAACCAAGTTGTCAAGAGGGTCAGTATTTTGTTGTTGTTGTTATTTTGATTATTATATTTTAATATTGCGTCAGTGGTCGGGATATTAAAAACGTTGAGTCTAAAACTGTCTCGCATCTAACGCTGTGGGTTCGATTTTCAAGTGAAAATGTCTCAAATCTTACGGATGGCGATACAGTATACAGTACCGGTTCTACCCATGAAAAATCGGGTGGTCTGCCTCTACCATAAATATATTGCTTAACCTGTGCTAAAATGACGTAAAATACTATTCAAACAAATAACAATATTATATATACACACATTCAAGATAACTGCTGTTATGTGTGCACTCAAGCATACATGTCAACAGATTCAGTATGTACTAAATTGATGAACGTACAGTCATACATATTAACTTAAAATCAGTAATCTTAATACATGCTGATCCTTTGGTAGCTTCGAGCCCAATAATTGGGTCATTTAAGTAAAATAACGTTTAAGCCGGCGCTAGGAGGCGTGAGAGTTGTTGCAACTTAAATAAAAAAGAGTCTTGTACGCGAATCTGATGTTGTCTGTCTTGTACGTTGCTTCTAACGGATCCCCTTTTCAGTATTTTTTTACATTTTTTTAAAGGAAAGGCTGACGGGGCACAACTGATTTTATAGCTTAATTTACAATATAACATTTGTTTCTGAGCTAATCGGGTTTTATCAGTTTATACTCGTAAAAAACAAACAATTTCAAAAAATTAATTCATCCCTATGTTATTGAGACTCTTATGCTTACTTGGTGAACATTTGATGAAATTATATTCTTAAATTGACCTATCTGTCATTTATGGACTTAATTATATTATACTTATTATTCTTAATTATATTAGACTTAATTATTTCTTAATTATATTAGACTTAACTTATTAGACTTCCAGATTTCACCTTTCATACTTTTTTAAGGGGTTCTTGCAACTGTTTCCTCATTTACGATTTATTCTATTGTGTTGCTTAATAACTACTGAGGTGATACAAGCGCGCTTTAAGGTTCACAGATGTATTGTCTTATCAATAGTACTCACATTGTAATAATACTTGTTTTTTAATTTTTTATTTTAGTTCCTAAAGGAAATTCTCAAGGACAGGAGGAGGAAGTTCCAAAAAAGGTAAATTTTGTAACTGTACCGCTCGGTTTATAGCACCGTATGGTTGCAAAAAAAATGGGAGAATATGGTTACATACAAGGAACGTGTATTGCTTTTGCCATTTCCGGGTCACATTTTATTCCCATCAACTCTCTCAACCGTGTTTTAAAATTTCTTTGTGAAACTATTAAATAATATATGCGTATATTGCCGAGGAATACCAGTCGAATCATTTTGTGTGCCATTGTCGCTTCATTTGTCTGTCACAAAGAGTGTCCTCTCAACTCATCATACAGTTTTAAATATAGTTTTTATGAAACATATATACTTACAAATGCAAATACATGCATTAACTATATGGGAGAAAATGTAATAAATATGATATGGATCCTTTGCCAAATATAATGAATACTGATGTGGAATGATTCTTAAATTAACAACATGGCATTTTGTGTAAGCTTTACTAGGTAAAAGTCATCTTTTGTTGGTAAGGCTAAATAGAAAAAAGTGTTTGTTTCCGCTATCCCGACCGACCCTATTATTTAGCCGACGACCCTAACTTTTTTTATTGCAAAAAAAATGAAAATAATATAATAATAAAAAGTTAGTGAACCAAGGTTTCTAACGGAGATAAAAAAAATTAAAAAAATATATGCCTCCAGTGAGATTGAACCCACCTATTGATGAATAGTTTTATCCGAGGATGAATAGTTTTAACGATTTACTGAAACAGAAGTAGATAGTTGTTTTATTATATTGAATCGTATAAACTCCATTAGTTTGCTTACTTTTTGCTTACTTGGATACATGCATGACGTCACGTCATGGGAAAGCGTAACGTCATTCTCAGACCATTGACCTGCAAGAAAAGATTATTAACCGCAAAACCAGACTGAACCGGATAGGAAACGTTCTAAAGTCAATAGTTCATACTAGTTACTTACAAGTGACTGCCTTTTAGCCAATGAAAACTACTTATTTAAAATGATATATAATAGTATAGTGTTATACGCATGTCACTATAATAAAATGGTTTACTTACTTATTTTGCATGACATATTACGTGTTGGAGACAAATGTGAACATATACATTTGAAATTCTATGACTCAAACTTACATATGATTTAGATAGGAACCTTTCAGGAGATGGCTAGTTAGTTCTCAAGGACACTTACTGGGAAGTGCATTTATGGTTGTCACGGCTAAACTGATGTAGTTGAAGGTTGATGTTGTTTTACGTCATTTTCAGCACATTTTAGTCTGTACCAGTGCACTAGCGGATCCAGGGGGGGCGCACCCGGCGCGCGCCCCCCCCCCCCCTAAAAATTCCGGATCATACATGTATGTCCATGTTACTGTAGATAAAATATCAAACAATTTCGATGCACGCCCTCAGTATAAAAAAAATTCTCGCTCGCTCTACGCACAATGACTAATGAGTGGTTTAATTAACACATTGTTAAATCCTTTTATTTGAAAACGGACTTTTTTATTCATACATGTATGTCCATGTTACTGTAGATAAAATATCAAACAATTTCGATGCACGCCCTCAGTATAATTTTTTTTTTCGCTCGCTCGGCGCATAGTGGCTAATGAGTGGTTTAATTAACACATTGTTAAATCCTTTTATTTGAAAACGGACTTTTTTTTATTCATACATGTATGTCCATGTTACTGTAGATAAAATATCAAACAATTTCGATGCACGCCCTCAGCATAAAAAAAATTCTCGCTCGCTTCGCTCGCGCTACGCATAATGTCTAATGAGTGGTTTAATTAACACATTGTTAAATCCTTATTTGAAAACGGATTTTTTTTTTCACACATGTATGTCCATGTTACTGTAGATAAAATATCAAACAATTTCGATGCACGCCCATAGTATACTTTTTGTTTTCGCTCGCTTCGCTCGCTCGACGCATAATGGCTAATGAGTGGTTTAATTAACACATTGTTAAGTCCATTTATTTGAAAACGTACTTTTTTTATTCATACATGTATGTCCATGTTACTGTAGATAAAAAATCAAACAATTTCGATGCACGCCCTCAGTAAAACAATTTTGTTTCGCTCGCTTCGCTCGCTCGACGCATAATGGCTAATGAGTGGTTTAATTTACACATTGTTAACTCCTTTTCTTTGAAAACGGACTTTTTTACCCTATCAATGCACTACCGCAACCGTTTTATGAGGCTAGAAACGGACCCGAAAATTGACCAAAATCTTACGCCCCCCCCCCTAAGCTGAAATCCTGGATCCGCCCCTGCAGTGTATTATGTTCTATTGTTTTGTGATGGAGGCAGACCATCCACTTTCTCCAATGTAGAACTAGTACTGTATAACTACCGACATCCATAAGAATCGACACTAGCTCACTTACAAGTCGAGCTCCGAAAATGATGTAACCGATAGTAACGCCTTGGATCTCCACTCATCAAGAAATGTAATAATTATAGGTTATTAGATTTGTATTGGGATATATGCACTCGTTCATTCGCTTATTATGATTGCACAACGTTATGAGATGAGCACAGTATTTATCCGCTCACATTTAGTCCTTTTCTTACAGTATATCGCATTAGATTCGTGGATTTCGTGTTTTAACAACGTCCGCACATCGTTATAATACTTACTTTTATTAATCTTGATTTAAGGTTCAAAAGGAACAAATTCTAAGACTAATACGGAGAGTGATAGCGGTTCAAACGATGATTCTCAAGAGGACGATTCATCATCTGGTTCCCAAAGCAAGGAAGGTAAAGCTGATTCATCTAAGGAAGCAAGTAGCAAGGAAAGTAAAACTGGTTCATCTAAGGAAGCAGGTAGCAAGAAAGGTAAATGTCCTAACCCTAACATGTCTGCAAGCAAACCAGCTCGAATACATGTTGCTCTTTAGGTCTAGTTGATCCTAGCAAAATTTCAAGTCGGCCGGTAATTCAATATGGCTGCCATATCTATAAATAGATTTTAAAAATACAATATTGCGGCCATTGCTTCTCCAAAACCATAAATGGTATTGATGTGGAACCTTTACTAAAATGACACGCATGCCATGTAGTTGGTCCTTAAAAAATTTCTTTTGAATCCATGTCAAACATGGTCGCAAGCAGCCATCTTTGTTTACATAAGAGTTATATAGGAAAAACTTGTAACGACTACTTCTCTGACAGTGCTGGTCCTATTTTCATAAAGGTTCACACGTTCCCATGGCTGATCTAGCTATCAAACTTTATCAGTAGAGCTTCAAGGTCATTGACCTCTTGTTATTAATCTTAATTTAAGCTGCAAAATCTGATTCGAAAAAGAGCGGAAGTAAAGACGCTGAAGCTAGTTCCCACAACAGTAAATCAAAGTCGAAAGAGAAAGAAGCAAGTGGAAAGAAAGGTAAATGTCATATCCCTTACATGTCTGCAAGCAAACCAGCTCTAATACATTGGATTTAGAATTATTTGTTATATTTTATAGCGTATAATTAAATAAAAATGTCTGTTACCTAGAAAATTCGTCTTTGCATTTCTTCCAAAACGCCCCCAGAAATACACGTGATGATGATGCACGTGATGACTAGTTGTAATTCAATGAAGTTTAAAGTCTGAATAGACACATTATAAGGGTAAGTGTATACAAGCATAAATTTGCACGTGCAAAGTGTCGTGTTATTCAGGTTGGATGCTTCCAAAGAGTTACTGCCGTTCAGGGGCGGATCCAGGATTTGCAAAAAAAAAAAAATTGTTACATATACATTTTTATATGACCTAAAGATATAGAGTTTTGATAAACGGGTTTGTAGCGTAACTGTGCCGTTAGTTGGTGGGTTAGTTTTTTTAAGTTTATAAAGTAAATATTCAGTATACAGTTTTTATGAATTTTATGATTGTAATTGCTATCATTCACTTCATTGTTGCAATTGTCTGACTTTAAAGAAACAAAACCCGCCAAATAAAACTGTTTATCAAAACTATACAGAGGTGTTCAGGTCATATAATAATGTATATGTACCGATAGGGATTTTAACCGTGATTGAATATGTGTAAAATGAATTATGAGATGGTTGACTCTTAATTCAACGCTCCCGTTTTGGGGATTGGCCTGACAGGTTAAAACCATTTATATTGTGTCTATAGAGTTTGGATTCTAAAAATATGTAAGTAAAATATATATCTCATCGTTTAGAAACGGTGCACATATCATATGTTTTAAAATGTCATTACGTGGTCCCGCCTTAATTCTATTAAGCGATGGGAAGCTTGTATTAGCAGGATTTTATAACGGATATTTCGACAAAATAACACGTTTAAAAGCTTTTGTTTTTCTTTGTTTTTACTGAAAAAGTGTTCTAACCTGTTTAAAATTATATATTAAATGTTTTAATTTTACAAAATGCAAACTGTTTAAGCCGAAATTAAGGATTAATTTGATACCCCCAGCCAATCCCGTTTTCGCTTCTTGGAGAAGGGGTTGGATGGGGTATGAAAGTTAATACTCGGACCACGTAATGATGTATCTGTTGTTGGCGGGATAGCTATTTTAAATACTTGTATCCTCATGGACAGCTTAGCCTATTAAAATATTGAATACAAATTATCTAATTATCTGTCATGTATATTAATCTTCATTTTAGGCAAAGCCTCCAAGTAATGACAGTTTGAACCAAAATAGATGGCATCTGAACACAAAGAAAAAAGATTAACTAATTAATTATTATTTTGTCTTTTAGGCAAAGGCTCCAAGTAATACTATTGACAATTTGAACCATAGAAAGATGGCATTTGAACACAAAGACAAAATGTGAACAAGGAGGGAGACATAATAAAGAAAACGAGAACAAAGAGGAGGAACAATACTGCTGAGAATAGAACATGGAGAACAGCAAACAAATCAACTGTAAAAAATGATGGATTATTCTTTTGAAAACATGGTTTCCATTTAACAAAAAACAAGTTCAATTAATTTTTAACCAATGGTGTTACTTGTCTTATATCCGTGTCGTGTTGTATAATGCTTATTGTAATTAACTTTATTATTATAATCAGAACGGTTCAAACACCTTGTTTGATAAATAAAAACAATATACGTATGTGATTTGTTAAACGATGTATGATCTTATAACTTTATTTTCTTGCACCTTTGTAGTTGTTTCATTCACGATTACTTTACATTATTGTACACTTAACTAATTATATTGTACACTTAACTAATTAGTACACTTAACTAATTATATTGTACACTTAACTAATTATATTGTACACTTAACTAATTACATTATTGTACACTTAACTAATTATGAATGAATCTTAACATCGCTCATTTATTATTTTGTACCTTAATACACATTAGTAGAAAATAACGACTTTTCTCTATTAAATTATTTGTTAAAAGTTTGGTACCACATGTAGACGAGGAGTTTTGATTTCCTTGCTTCATATTACAATGCCGTTTAAACCGGTGCTACGGGGTGTGAGAGGTGTTGCACTTTATATTACCTCTCATGAACAGACTCAATAAAACCGAGTCTACTACTTTTCTCTCTTGTTTATGTGTGTTGCTTCCAAGGCATACTCTTTCATTTATTCCAACAGCAACAGTGCTTTGTATATATTGAGTCCAACAGTGGTGTCTGGAACCATCTATTAATTTAATAAAAAGATTATATTAGATGATTATCTACTAATGCCATCAACGAAAATATTATCAGGAATAAAGGCGTTCTTTCAACGGACAGCTTTACGTCTACACGTTTAGTGTTATATTTCTCATATATATATATCATAGCTAGGCGCCCTGCCGTAGTTCGTCCGAAGGTTGTCTGTCCTTGGTAGTTCACAAATATTTCTCCCTATATAAAATTCTGCTTTCTAAACGTGAATCTCTTACGAGATCCCAAATTTTAAAAGTTGCCGTAGTGAGTTCAAATTATCTCCCTTTAATATATTTACTGAATTCACAGTATCCCCAAGATCCGGCACCTTTCATTGTCACTGTCTCAATATATCTCTGTGTTGTTGAATGCTTAAATGTGGCCCACTCATACGACTATAATTGTATG
Organism: Cyrtodaria siliqua; assembly: GCA_037043455.1. NCBI lineage: Eukaryota > Metazoa > Mollusca > Bivalvia > Adapedonta > Hiatellidae > Cyrtodaria > Cyrtodaria siliqua. Next base: position 21,923 of record JAWPHD010008119.1, read on the forward strand.
TATGTATGCGTCTATATGTTAATTGTGCCTCCAGACGAGTGGGTTTTGATGTAGAGATACAGTTCATCAGCGGGTATTGCAGCTATCCTGTTTAGGAAGTGAATGCATACGCTTGATTTCTGTGTATCTCGTCATAGCTAAGCGACCTGCCGTAGTTCGTCCGAAAGTTGTCTGTCCTTGGTAGTTCACAAATATTTCTCCCTATATATACATATAAAAGAACACGAATTAAAACGTTTTCTTTTTTCATGACACAGTAAGATATTCAAGCTTGTGTTGCTTTTCTTGCACAACACAACGTTTTAAAATGGTTATATATGGCCAAATTGGCCATTGAGTGCACAACCATATATAGCACGCATTAAACCTCGAGAATAATCGCTTTGGTTATATGGAGATATTACATTACGTGGTCCGAGTATTAACTGTCATACCCCATCCAACCTTTCTCCAAGAAGCGAAAGAGGAGTTGGCTGGGGTATGAAATAATCCTAATTTCGGCTTTGAACGTTGCATATTGTAAAATTAAAACATTTAATAGGTAATTTTAAACAGGTTATCGCATTTTTATTCAGTAAAATAATGTTTCCAAACGTGTTTTTATTGTCGAAATATCCGTTATAAAATCCTGCTAATATAAGCTTTCCCATCGGTTAATGGAATTAATGCTGGACCACGTAATGCTGAGTCAGAAAAGAAAGTGTACACTCATAACCAAACTCAGTACGCGTATTTCATTGCTGTACACGTCATAAATGTGCTAACCGTCATAACCTTATGTTTGTACAAAAGTTAAACGTCTGACATTCATGACAAATCCAGCAAACCAGCAAGTAATCTTGTGTTTTCCCATTCCCAATTCCCATTTCTCCATCAATTTTTGTTTAGCTCTCTTTTGACTTTACTGAAGGAACTTTTAAAACTAAGGTATAACTACTTTATTCATTCATCCACCTTGTATATTTTAAACCTTGTTTTGCTCTATTGGTAATTTCAACATTTTGAATGTTTCCAAAAATAGATGTGTACACTTTCTTTTTCAACTGAGTATATTATATATGCAGTGTAGACGTGATATCCTCTTTTAGGTTAAACTACTATATTTGCTTAGCTCTTTTGTTATTAAAATGTATTACACAGAATATATTTGTAGAATGTGTGTTTATTTAATACCCGAAATATTTTGATCTAAACATTGACATGTCACATGTGATACACAGAGGTGTCACACCGTTCAGGAATTACTCTATTTGGAAACTTCAGCGGCTGATTCAAGTTTATATGACGGATGATGAAAACAATAAATAAAGTTTCGTTTCCATTTCGGTATTGTTTTATATTTCCTAATTTTTGGTTATACTCAATAAAATAATATCAATGAACAAAGTATACGTGTTTTATTTCCCCAAAACAATGAAATAAACGTATATATATACTGTTCAGGCCATAATAAATTAGTTGCTAGTTTCTCATCCAAATTTAGTTCAAAATAGGGGCGGGGTGAAATTTTATTTTTTATTTTATACGACAAATAGAAAATGGCCTCGGCACAAGGCATCAATAGTAAAACATATTACTTACTGAGTACTTCCAAGATTGAAAACACATTTTTAATAGTGTTTCATACTTTCAGCCTTTTTTTTTTTTTTTTTTTTTTTTGAAGAAATAAAAATTACCGGGGCGGCATAAAACAATGGGGGCAGGCGGGGATGAGAATCCAGCAATTAATTTATTATGGCCTAAATACCTTGGTAATGCATTTGCCTGTTGTGATGAACTATTGAAGTAGCTATTCATGCCAACTACAGCTAAACTTTACAACATATGAACACCCTTTCTAAATATATACTGAAAGGAAAAAGAAACGCGACACGGGAATTTCTGCTATATTATTGTATATACTGCACACTTAATTCCATATATATTCCAAGGAAATCCCAAAATGTTTTGTAAAAAAGAAAGTTGCAGTTTGTTAGAGAAAAGTCACAACTGTGATGTTGTAGACTTTTGTTTTAATCACAGTACACGTTGTAACAATAAATTCATAAATGTTGAAGTTCCTTTTTGAAAAATTGAGCCAGTTCAGTACTGTATTTAACGTAAAGAGTTTGCAAAATGTTGCAGCATAAGTTTGCGTCAAACGCGTACTCTGTCAATAATGATAACTTTGCAAGAATACTATTTGCTGTGTTACGTATTGTTTTAGTCTTTTTTCCGAAAGGAAAGATCTTACGTAGCCATGTACCATTCGATTAACAACAGCATATTGTACATACAATATATAGCGGAAATTCCCGTGTCGCGTTTCTTTTTACTTCCAGTATAGATATAAAATCGAACAGGAAAAGCAGCATTCAAGGACGACAGTCAACCGCAAACACACACAGAAACAAAGAACAATTTTAAAGATGAATAAAATGCCAAATAAGACATCACAAACACAAAAGGGTTGACAATAGGGCTACCGCCTTAAACCTATTGACGACGAGGTATATATAACTACATATTTTGAGGATCCAAACTCTATAGACCCAATATAAACGGTTTTAACCAGACAGACCAAACCTTCAAAGCTGGAGCGTTGAACAGTTACCAACAATTCATTTTACACATATTCAGTCACGAAATGTTAGTGAAAAAAACCGAAAAAAAAGCAGCAAAAAAACAACAACAAAAAACACAACAACATAAATACGACAGTTTGACACATGACCTTTCAGGAAGGGTATAATTTCTTAGACAATTAGTTAATTATCACGACCACTGTACCACACAGCTCTAACAATGTACAATGCGCACCCCTAATAATTTAATTGGGTTTTTAAGGCGCACCAACACATGAAAGGTTAGATGGCGCCTAACAGGAATGAACATGCCAGGCTCATCCTCCATGTACATGTAGAATCTTCCCACCCTGAACTGCAGAGTTGCTGCAAATTCTGTTGTAGACACTCCATTTACGCTGGAGCCACGTTATAGTTTTTCTGCCATTGCTCTAGTGATATGTGCGAGATGGCACCTGAAACAATGCAGGTGTCATGATGAAGACCTTTAATGAGCATGAACAACAAACGATAAAATAAACATGAATTTGTGTGTGTGTGTGGGGGGGGGGGTCCACCCCTCTGCCTTCCCCTCTAACGAGATCTGCAATGGCCCTATTCTTTGCCCCGTATTCTAACGGGGCCCCCGAAACCACACGGGGCTCACCCCTAATAAATGGACTTATATTGCCTATTAATGCTGCCTTGTTGGTTAGAGAATAGTTCATGGCGGGGATTTCTTTATTTACACCGTCCCGTTTTATTGGGTTGACAGCAGGGAAAGTGGGAGGTTTGGTGCACCCTAGAACCTGGTTAAACCCCCAGCGGCCTTTTCTATCACTGACCGTTTGTGATGTCTTATTTGGCCTTTTATTCATCTTTGAATTTTTTAAAAACAAATTCTATCTTCTGTCTTAATTATTTACTGATTTTGATGAGAATACATTCAAAAGATTCATAGTGGGTAGCAAAATGGGATCATTATAATAATTTATGTTTATTTTCAAAATAAGAAATTACATAAAAAGATGTTTAAAGTTAAAAATGTTATCATTTTTCGATTTTCGCTTAAAAATCGAGGTTTTGATATAGTCAAAGTTTCCGTCAAACTCCTTTTTTGCTCTAAATGAAAGAGAAAGCAAAATACTATCATGGAAAAGAATATTAAATTTGTGATGGGGTTTGGCATAAATGAAACTTGTATCTATAAAACTTTTCATGTGTGTTTAAAGTTGGGAAATATTTTGTGTCACGTGAAATTTAGATAATTTTCGTAGTGTCCAATCTATTTGTTATTAGATCTGGGCATTTATAAATTACATGATTGATATTTTTTTCTTCAAATCGACTTCAAATCGACAAGGGGCGTCCGTGGCCGAGTGGTTAGAGTCTCTGACTTGCAATCACTTGCCCCTCACCGCTGTAGGTTCGATCCCTCAGGGGCCTAGGAATCTTTATGTGAGGAAGCTATCCAGCTGGCTTGCGGAACGTCGGTGGTTCTACCCAGGTGCCCGCCCGTGCACGAAAATTGCCCGGAGGGGCACCTGGGGTCTTCCTCCACCAGTGGAAGCTGGAAAGTCGCCATATGACCTTAGCTGTTGGTGCGACTATAAAATCCAATTCAATTCAATTCAATTCAAATCGACAAAAATAATAAAATTGAAATACAATTGAGGCAAGGACTTTTCTGCATTTTTGGAAGTGGGGCCAGGGGCCTTTTGAATTGGGGGGAAATGCGTATGAATTTTACAAATTGGGAAAAAGGTAATCCTACTATATTACATATAATAAGGCACTAAAAATGTTTGGAATAGTTTCAAAATCAAGCTCTTATACAATTCTGTATTAAATACATTGTCAGCTAGGGCTACTTTAAAGGGACACATGGCAATCTTGAGTTTTATTCAAACATTAAAATGTGCTCCTCAGTTTAGTTATCCTGCTTCATTTTGACTTTAAAACTGCTTGCATATAATTAAATAAAAAAATGAGATTTCAATTTTCTTCGTCATTTTACCAATTTTTTAAATATATTATTGATGCACTATTATGAAAAGTTAGTAATATGTAAACATAATTTGCTTTGAAGTATTCTAATAATTAATATTAATGATTGAACAAATGCAAGCTAAGAGAAAAACTAACGGGACGCCGTGAGTTTTTAAAAAAAAATTGGGGAAATATTTTGCTTTTTTGGGAAAATATGAGGATATTTTGGATTGGGATGGGGCCGTGAGGTATGTTTTTATCAGCTAATAATACCCAATGTTTACATTGAAAATGAAAGGAAAATCGGATATGTTGCATTATAAATACTTAAAAGGGGATCCGTTGGAAGTAACAAACACAAACAAAAGATAAAAGTAACAGACTCGGTTTCGGTTTTATTGAGTCATGAGAGGTTATGTAAAGTGCAACACCTCACCTCACAGGTTTACCACCACCAATTACATGTAAACCTCCGAGGTGTAGTCGAATGTAGTTCCTATAATAAAAAGTAATCACTCGAATGTAGTAATAAAAAGGAATCCCTCGAATGTAGTTCCTATAATAAAAAGTAATCCTCCTTTTTCGATGGAAATGGGCAAAGTAGGGGAACTGCTCATTTCTATTCGATTTTGTGGTTATATGTATAAGAAGCGTATTAATAGGTTTTACTGGATCACTGATGAACATTTTCGAAATTTGTGAGCAAGGAAAACAGTCGATCAATAAAAACAGCTGTACCCTTGACCTGTTTAGTAAATAAACAATAACTTTATTACATGTCTTGTGACCCCACGTTTTCTGGTGATTTTTCAAGTGGAAAAATAGTTTTCTATATGAACATTACACTGCTGCATTATCCATACTTGAGTTGAATTTGCAGCAAATCATTAATATGTGACACTTTAACATTGGTGTCTATGAGGAAAATAATTAGTGCTTTCATACCTCTGAGCGATATTCTACTTTAAAAGCCACAATAATTGGGCTTGATGATGCCAAAGGACCGTTAAGTAATAACACTATTACTTTGTAGCCGGGGCAACGTTTTACGGCCGCCACACAGCACTAAACAAACGCTAAAGTGACTGTCAATAAATACTGAAAAGGGGATCCCTTGGAAGCAAGAAACACAAACAAGAGATAAAAAACAAAAAACAGCTATATATAAAGATGAATATAAGGCAAGATAATACATAACAAACACACAAGGGTTGACAATATGGCTACCGGTTACTGAGGCAACAGGTTACAGATATTAAAATCTTGTTCAATATTTCACACTAGTAACGGACGAGTTCACATGAAGGGGTATAACCCTATTTAAATTATGTATATGTATAGCAAGTATTACCTCTAACATAGATCTACATACATATATATATCCATGCCTCTAAATGTTGCCATACGACACGGACGAACATATCACATTTCAAAGAATAAGATACCGTAGATATCATTACGTGATCGTGGGAGCATACACTCTTCCTGTACATCTTCCTGTATCTATCATTACGTGTAAGGATCACAGGTGGCTGTATCGGTGTTGGAAACTAAAAAAAAAAAAATTAAAAAAAAAAAGTTTTTTTTTTTTTTTTTTCATGTTATTTGCGAGAAGTATCGTAGTTATAGACAAGGTTTGTCACTCTGTTTGGTCAACCTTTGATACCTAACTGTTTTCATCAATTATTTCACTGGCCAAATTCAGATAATTATCCACATACCTGGGCTGGTTGGAACCGCAGATGTATGTCGTTCTCGAAACCGAAAACCGAAAACAATTCGATCAAACCGTTTTTCTGTGACAAGTCAAAATGCTTCGAAAAACGCGATTTCCCGGTAGGTACACATCACTGTGGAACAAAATAAAGCACATTATTTACCGTTTTGTAAGGGTGGGATGTGCGACAATTTGTAAGGATGGGGCGAGCAAAATGTGTAAGGATGGGGCGAGCGATAATGTGTAAGGATGGGGCGAGCGACAATGTGTAAGGATGGGGCAAGCGACAAGTAAGGATGGGGCGAGCGACACTGTAAGGATGGGGCGAGCGATAATGTGTAAGGATGGGGCGAGCGACAATGTGTAAGGATGGGATGAGAGACAATGTGTAAGGGTGGGATGTGCGACAATTTGTAAGGATGGGGAAAGCGACAATGTGTAAGGATGGGGCGAGCGACAATGTGTAAGGATGGGGCGAGCGACAATGTGTAAGAAGCGAGCAACAATGTGTAAGGATGGGGCGAGCAACAATGTGTAAGGGGCGAGCGACAATGTGTAAAGATGGGGCGAGCGACAATGAGTAAGGGGCGAGTGACAATGTGTAAGGATGGGCGAGCAACAATGTGTAAGGATGGGGCGAGAGACAATGTGTAAGGGTGGGGCGAGCGACATTGTGATGGGGTGAGCGACCATGTGTAAGGATGGGGCGAGCGACAATGTGTAAGGGGCAAGCGACAATGTGTAAGGATGGGGCGAGCGACAATGTGTAAGGATGGGGCAAGCGACAAGTAAGGATGGGGCGAGCGACACTGTAAGGATGGGGCGAGCGATAATGTGTAAGGATGAAGCGAGCGACAATGTGTAAGGATGGGATGAGAGACAATGTGTAAGGGTGGGATGTGCGACAATTTGTAAGGATGGGGCAAGCGACAATGTGTAAGGATGGGGCGAGCGACAATGTGTAAGGATGGGGCGAGCGACAATGTGTAACAAGCGAGCAACAATGTGTAAGGATGGGGCGAGCAACAATGTGTAAGGGGCGAGCGACAATGTGTAAAGATGGGGCGAGCGACAATGAGTAAGGGGCGAGTCACGCATTAGTGAAACACACGCGCGACAACATAAAACGGCTAAACGATCCGTTTCTCCTCCCCGTATACTTACTCCCTGACTGTTCTTGCGTGCATTTTTAACTTAGCAGACTATTGTCTCTAGGTTGACAGTGTTTTGTTATCCTTCTCAGAGAAGCTTGTGGGGGTCTTTGGGAAATCTGACAGCATATGTTGATACAGCTTTTGTATAATACAGATTAACTGTATTGAAAGTTTGAATTTTATGACGGTATATAATTTTGCTTAATGGTGACGCATTAGCGGAGCCGTTAAACACGAGTTTGCGACCATTAAATGAATGATATACCAACTTAAAAGTCAACATTTCAATACTGGTTAAACAGTTTCTAACGCATTTAATTGTTTTTGACAGTTTTACTCCCAAATGCAAAATCCAATGAAGAATGAGACCGCCTCATGCATTCTGGGATACCAAGTTGAATTGCTGGTAGTCCTGTAGGTTACCACAAAAAATACAAACTTGTCGGACCCTGTGATGTTCAGGTAATTGACAAACGGTCTTTGATTTGAAAAAAAGGAATACCACTGGAGGCCAGCTTTGAGAACTGATCAATTCAAATAAAATTCAGTTTTCAATGAGGCGAAGCTACTGTGCTGACATCCAATGTGTGTGTCTTAATAGAAAATAGCTATTCCACTGCAAATACACAGATGGTACATGTAGTTGACAGTTGCGTCTGTTGAATACTTTTATCATTATCATTTTATCAAAGCACATTATTTTTGGTACTACATAGCGATGGGGGAAAATGTAAATATAAAGAATTAATTCACATTTTTTCGGCATTTATGCAGTTTTAAATGCTGGTAGTGAATGGCAAATTTACCAGAAAGTGCTTACAAATGTGAATCACTTCTTAACCTGACTATCTTTAATATACTGAGCAAAATAAATTTAGCACATAAAACGCATGTCATAGTCCATAGTCAAGATACAGAGCCGTGTATGTTCGGTGTCAATGATAAAGTGACATAGATATGACCAGTAATAATTAAGTAAACATTTACGTCAATGACGTATCTGACAGAACAGGTTGACAAAACATCATGCTATAGTTTTACTCTGTGTTTCTATGTTTTATATATCCCATACCAATCATAGCAAGAGTCCCAAGAGGGCCTGTATCGCTCTACTTGCTATATGGAGTCTGTGGTGGGGACACGACATCGCTATACACAACTAGGCTTTGTATTGATCATTCCTGCCAAGTTTCACTGAAATCCAGCCAGGAGTTCTGGAAAACTAGTCCGGATAAAGTTTGTGTGTAAGGGGTCATAATTATGTCAAAAATCATTCAACCCGAACATGGCGACGGTATGTACAACTAGGCTTGGTACTGATCATCCCTGCAAAGTTTCGTTGAAATTCGGCCTGGGGTTCAGGAGAACTAGTCCAGACAAAGTTTGTATACCAAAACCTTTAAAGGACCATAACTCTGCCAAAATCATTCAACCGGAACACGTTGACGATATGCACTAGCCTCGAAACTGATCATCCCTGCAAACTTTTGTTGAAATCCGGCCAAATGAAGGCTCTATCATCTTAACGAGTCAAAATACAGCACTTTTTAGTAAAACAAGGGCCATAACTCTGGTATTACTAATCAAATTTGGCTGGTTTTCGAACTTGTCCAAGCTTTTATTGATATTAGCAATCTGGTAAAATTTGCCAAAATGAAAGCCCTATCATCTTAACGACGCAAAATACGGCATTTTCAACGTAATCAAGGGCCATAATTCTGGTGTTACTGATCCGATCTCGCTGGTTTATGAACTTATCCGAGCTTTCATCGATATTAAAAATCTTGGCAAGTTTGGTAAAGATCAAATAATAAATGAAGGTGCTAGAGTGGTCACAAGGAAGAAAATGGCATTTAATCATCAAAACAAGGGCCATAACTCCAGTGTTACTAATCCGATCTGGCTGGTTTTCGAATTTGTCCGAGCTTTCAATGATATTAACAGTCTGTGCAAGTTTGGTAATGATCAAATAATATAAATGAAGGTGCTAGAGTGTTCACAAGGCAGAATATGGCATTTTCAGCAAATCAAGGGCCATAACTCTGGTGAAACTAATCCGATCTGGCTGGTTTTCGAACTTGTCCGAACTTTCATTGATATAAAGACCCTGGTAAAGTTTGGTAAAGATCTGATTAAAAAGAAAATCGGTAGAACCAATGGATGCTCCCCGAAATGTATCCTCAACTTACCATATGGCCTTGTATCACCCAGAAGTTTTCAATTTGCAGTTCCATTAGTAGTTAATGCTCCGGATAAAAAATCTAAGTATAAAATTACACGGGCAATAACTCTAATTTGAATGATGACAGAGTTACGGTTCTTTCACTCTGCACTTTCACTCATTGCCCTCTATCATTGTTTGAAGTTTGATTGCAGTCCCACCAGTAGTTTGAAAATTCTAAGTATAGGATTACAAAGGGCAATTACTCTAATTTGAATTAAGAGAGAGTTACGGTTCTTGCACTCTGTACTTCCTCTCATTGCCTTCTAGCATTGTGTAAAGTTTCATTGCAGTCCCATCTGTAGTGTTGAAGATATGCTCTGGACAAAAATTCTAAGAATAAAATTACAAAGGGCAATAACTCTAAATTGAATGAGACAGATTTAAGGTTCTTGCACCCTACACTTCCTCTCATTGCCCTCTATCAATGTTCCAAGTTTCATTTCATTCCCTTTAATACTTTTCGAGTTATGGTCCGGACAAGAAAGTGTGACGGACACATGGACAAAAGGACGGACGGACAAAGCAGCAACTATATGCTCCCCGAAGGGCGAGCATAATAATGTAGGCCCTATCGTGTTCACAAGACAAAAGTTAATGGACGATGGACAACGACGGACAACTCGCCATCCCATAAGCTCTGCTGGCCTTTAGCCAGTAGAGTTAAAAACTGATGTTAATTCAATTAATGACTTTGCAAAATTGATGTAATGTGTATTGTAAAATAATTTTGCAATTTGCAATAAATTGTGTAATTTAATTAAATAATTTGTCATGCAACTGACCCCAAGTATGGCAGCAATAAGGCACTTCTAATGGATAGATAGAATAATTAATATATCATGTGCTGTTTTAAGCATTATCGTGCATTAAATTAGACAATTTCTAAGACGCATTGGATGAGTGTGCAGTCACCCTGCCTTTCTACTGAGACACATAATTTGGATGCGCGCGCAGTAGCCCTGCTTTCTACTGAGACACATTTGATTAATTCGCAGCAGCCCTGACATTCTACCATTGGACTGAGTGCTCAGTATCTTTGCGCCCCCTTGAAAAGAGAAGTTAATTTAAAATTAGATGCTATTTTTCAACAGAAAGTATCAAGTGAATGTAAATATAAACTGCTGTATTTCCAGTCAGGGACTATCTTGATATCCTATAAGACAAGTACTACCAAACAGCTAGACTTCAGGAGAAATATACTTACCATCCCTTACCATCCGGATCCGGATGTATTAATGATGAACTTTAATTGAATGCCGAAGTCCCTTACTGGTAAAAAAACAACATGTTTCTGGTAACGTCAATTAATTGATTTGTTTGTGTAGCCTGATAAGGTTTAAAAGAAAAAAGTGTTTGTTTCCGCTAACCCGACCGATCCTATTATTTAGCCGCCGACCCTAACTTTTTTTATTGGAAAAAAAAATAAAATAAAAAAAAAAAAATTTAAAAAAAAAAAATAAAAAAAAAAAAAAAATAATAATAAAAAGTTGAACCCATGAACCAAGGTTTCTTATGGAGAAAAAAAAATGCCTCCAGTAAGATTTGAACCCACGACCCCTGGTGTTTCCTGTATACAATACCAAATATTCATAAAAAGGGCCATAACCATGTATCTAGGTAGTAATACCTTCCCCAGTATTTTTTATCATATTAAAAGTGTGTTTTTTTCATTAACAAAAATAAGATCATTAATAATAATTAAAAAAAAAAAAAAAAAAAACAGTTTGGGCTAACTACCCTATTTTTTTGAAGCCGTTAGCGGAAACAAACCATTTATTTTTTTGCCTAAATCCATATATTAAGGGCGAACTGGGTTTAGTCCGAAACAACACAATAGGATATAATTTAAACAACTGACTACTAGCCTACATAGTGAGATAATTATTAAATATCAAACAATAGACCCTTCTTAATATTGCCTCATGAATATTCATAACAGTTTCCAGAACAAGGCTGAGTTGGCAAACATCTCTGTAGCAGAAGCCAGCGTCCTTAGAGATAATGGCTACTTCATACAGTGACAGAGATATTTCTCTTATTCCAAATATTTCTTTTGCATTTGTTGAAAATTATATCAAAGATACCAAACAGTCATCTGGTGATAAATCCATCAGCAAAGAATATAACTATTATAGTGAAGGATATATTCAAGATCTCAAAGGTAAGAAACCATTTATTATACTGATCCAATTAATCTAGGTTACTAGTACAATTTAGTGGTGAGAATCACGATTCAGTTACAACCAATTAATCTTCATTCTGCAAGCACTTCTTTTATTAGGTCTGCAAGGCCAGTGCTATTATATAAAGCATTTATTACACATCCAATTTATAGGAAATGCTATACAATGTTCTGTTGATAACAAATAACAAATAGTACAATTCTTGGCCCTAAATTCCTGATTTTATCAAATTAGATACCCTATTACTCCCTGGGGAATCTCTGCTGGTTGGTACAGTCATACCGTGTTTCATGTAATAAACACAAAATAGTTTGAACCTATTACATCCACTTCAAATTATAACTATCAGTGTTTTTAGCAGTATGACTTGGTTCAAGAGTATCAGGGAAATGTTTCAGATCCCAAAGGAAAAACTAAAATCCACATCAATTATCAGTAAGCATATATATTTATTGTTTTTCAAATAAACAAAAAATATAGATTTTAAAAACAAATTTAAAGCCAAACGATAATACACAAGTTAAATGACGACAATTACATTAACAGTTCTTGTATTCGAAAATAATAAGAAATTTCATTTAGAATATGACACTATTGACATTTATTATTATAAACAAAATATTTCATTTTCAGATAAACTTCCTTGTAAGAGAAGCAAATGAGCAGTCCATATCATTGGCAAATTGCTCATGCGTTATTGGATTGTCAGGAGCATGTGGACATATTTTTGGGGCCCTATATCAATTGGCCAACTATATGAAATTGGGCCTGAAGGCACTGCCTGAACATATTGCCAAAACATCCCAACCTCAAACGTGGCACACACCTAGAGGTGAAAAGATTCATGGCAAAGCCGTCCAAGATCTTGAGTTAAGTGGCTGTTCAAGGTCAGGGTCATTGGGCGGAAGTATTAAATCCACCTTGTACAACCCAGTAAGAGATAGTGGGATCCACTGGAAAGACCATAACCAAACATTGAAATCTGTGGACAAAACAATGCTAATTCTGCCAGCTATCCGCTAGAATATATTGGACACAGTTGATACAAAGTTCGGAAAAGTTACTTTTGTAGCTTGAGTATGACTGTGAATTAAATACAAGAGATGAGGGTTGCTGTGTTTTAAGCCTTGTACAATATATTATTACCCTTGTTCGCTGATAGTGGTTTTTAAAGCACTCTGACATATGATGTTGTATTACATCAGGTGATAGCCATATTGGGATAGAACCTAAAACAACATACACAAAAATTGCCCATGTAACAATTTTTCTACTAACAGATGTTCTGAAACATTAAAACTAAAACTTAAATCTTGTTCAAACAAGCCAGGACGGAATCTACTAAAGAACATAAACATTCCATCTATAAGAAGCATATTTCGCTTTCTGCCAGCAAGATTCGTTGTGTTTGACGGTTGATAATATGCACTTTGCATATTACTTGCAGAAGGCTGAATACATTAAAAAAATGTTAAAAAAGCGCAATATGTGGGAAATCCAGAGTAAAAATTTATCATAGCATCATCATTGGAAAATCTATTTAAACCAAATCTTTCTAAATCTAGCTTTTTTTCAGCGAGGCACATTGTTCTGTTTTGTCCTTCAATTGATCCTCCAGATCTGCTATCTTTTTTTTCTCGAGTCTTCTTCTTCTGTGACAATGCAACTCTGTCTATCGCCAACTTTGAACAACGTCCATTTCTTCCTCATCACCAGAGTCGTAATCCAAACTGAAAAGTAGGATGTGAAACTGAATAATGGCTAATGGGGATTACTAGTAGAAAGTATCATATACTTATATAACATTAACAATTTCAGGGCATTTTTAAAATGATGTTTATGGTAAAAATGAAATCTATTAACAAAGAACACTTCTCTAACCTTTTATTGTCATTAGCTTCATTCGCCAGCATATTTCTGTTTTTCCTTCTTTCATCACATTTCGCACCAGTCCACAAGAAGACGGTTGGAACTGCATCTTTCTTTAGATTTTTTTCACAGGACTCCATGATCTGTAATCTTGCTTTTTAAAATGTCTTGAACAGACAACAGTGGAGTTTGTAATCTGGAATAGTCAATAGTAAAATAGTTTACTAAATGTTTGAAATTATTTTGGAGTACTACGGTAAATGCATGAACACACATTTGCCTACAATTATGTGCCCGAATAAATATTGAAATGTATGTTATGGTTTGTGCCTGTTTTACTATTTAAGCATGTTTATTATTCAGTGAACTTGCTATTTAAAGTTTTCAATAGATATTCATGACAAATATTGTGTAAAAAGTATGTTTTTCATTATCCATGCATGTTTAATATATTACAGTTTAATTTAATTTGTATATAGAGTTACCTGAAAGTTTTCACCTGTATCTCTTCTAATTTTCACTATCTATTTCTTCTTTTGATCTTTGTCTTTTGGAATTCTATGAAAATGTAAATCTTGCTGATATCTACCATCCCCATTACATCCTTGGACATAACAATGTTGATTACTCCTACCTATCTACTGCCTGTTTCTACTGTAGTAGCTATATTACTGCTGAGTGTGTTTGCCAATACAGCCTCGTTCTGATATTCATGCATAAATATTGAGAGTGGCCTATCTTACATATAATGTTATTTATTATACATTGCGGGAAGTTTAAAGAGACAGTATTGAACTGCAGGCGTCTTTTTTCAGTCTGTTTGCGGTTACAAATGGAGGAATATAGTAGAAGGGAGACAACTCTTTGTTGTTAAGGAACGCGCAATCTATATCTATCAGTAGTTTTCTACACTCGGGTAACTGCGCATCGTGACTAAGTTATTATCACAAATGGGAAAACACAAGAGGTTAAAGATCAAAAACAGTTTGATAGGGATAAAAACAGCATAGAAAAATAAAAGCAGTGTTAGAAACAGCTCCGACATAATAGGTCAGTGGAAACTCATGCCCCTATTCACAGACATTAATAAAAATTTAGGACTGTGCCCCATCAATGTTTTCCCCCACTGGGTGGGATGGAGGTGGCGGCGTGCATACTTGTAGGTTGCGAATATGTCCGAAACATGCCAATGTGTCCCATCGCTCGAAACAACGTTTATGTCTAATTCTCCATGGTCTACCATTATAGTCAATATCAAATATGCTCATATTGGTACCGGGTTCTGTCTAATTCCCTACTCCGGTGTCTAACATTATAGTCAATATCAAATATTCCCAGGATTCTGTCGAATTCTCTACAGTCTACTCCGGTGTCATTAGTTATGTCTTATCCCCGGGGTATGACCGCCGCCCCCACCCCCACTGTCGTGGAAAACATTGATAGATGCATCAAGGTTTCATGTAAAGCATGCGGTTGACAGTGAGCTTGGAACTCTTTCTTCAGCACTATCATAATGGTGATTATATATTTCGCTACCATGTAGACATACTAGGAAACGACTGTGAGGATGAGAAAAAAAATCAAATAACCATTTTTGAAAAAGATGGCAGTAATATTCATTTGGACGAAATTGACCTTTTTACTTTGACCTCTGGACCCTGAACGTGTCATCTAAACATCCAAGGAAACCACTGTGTCAAATATGAACACCCTCCTTCAACTGATGTTTTGGTTACCAACAAACAATAAAAAAAAGTATGCAGACCCATATGGCAATAAAGCCCCCCTACCTGGGGAAGAAGATCTGTACATCAAATCGCAAAACTTGTTGGATATTGTATGCCTGTATCATTACTTATAGTATGAAAGACATTTCATTAAACAATACTGAATAGTGTTTAATGAGCGTTTTTTTTACCTTGACCGCTGGCCCCGAAGGTCAAGTCCTGGATCCGAAACCCTCGTTGTCATCTACACATCCAGCAAACACTGTGCCACATATGTATACCCCCTTCAACTCATCAAGGTGGAGTTCATGATACAATCAAACCCGAATGACGGACGGACGTCCAGACGGGTGTGGGGTGGGGGTTGGGGTTGGGGGTGGGTAGGGGGTGGACGGACGTCCAGGCGGGCGGACGAACGGTACCGACCACAAGTATCCGTGTTTTCTTCGAAAAGTGCGGATATAAAAATAACATCAGCGAAGTCCTGCTGTTATGAATGTTCTGTACATAATAAGTGGGGAAATGTAAACGGGTTTAATACGGAATTTAAAAGTAAAAAACAGGACCAACAGCAACATGAATAAAAGCAGGACAGTCAGTATAATCTTTGGAAGTCCCTATTCCGTCATCAACAGGCACATTTTACAACAGATGCGTCGAATTAAGAGCTACCATAATTCATATCACGCCTACAAGTATTTTAAGAACCCGTGGATAAACTTATACTTTTATTGGACATATATGCTGCAGTATATGACCTGAACATCTGGATAGTTTTGATAAACGCTTTTGTAGTGTAATTTTGCCGTTATTCGGCGTGTTAGTTTCTTTAAATTAACGCTCTTTGGCAACAAATAAAAGGTCATTCTCTGACAGTGACATTCTGACCATCCCAAACTGTTCGCAGTTAAATTCATCCATATACACATATCACATGTTCTGTTTTAGCAAATGCAGTTTCCTTTACGTATACGTCAATGTCGGCGAGGCGGCATTGGCGACGAACCCATTTGGCTTAACAATGCTTTGTATTGAAGTATTTGCTTTTGGGCTGTGAGATTGGCAATTGCTTGCTTTATTTGTTCCTTGTTCATCATGCTCAAGTTTACCGAAATCTGGCTACTCTGCGTTGAATTAGTATTGCTTTCGGAATTATGTAACACTGATTGATTATCTTGATTATTCAGCGTTGTATTTCTGATAGTATTCCTTGTATCGCTTCCGGTTCCGGTTATCGGTTTATAAATCGGGTGACTGGTTTGACTGGTTTGGCCATTCGTGGACGCCGGATTATACATGACACTGACAGAAATTTGTTTTCTCAGCGCTGGATTTTCCTTTTCGAGGTCTTGTTCTTGTTTGTTGAACTCGGCGTCTGCGTTCTCTTTTTGAATTGTTCTCACACAAGAATTGTCGCTTTTTATTGAAATCGGGCCACCAGTAACCGAGTTTGTTTGAATGACACATACTGAAGACTTCCGTCTGCTCCTGCAAGTTTTAAATACTAATATAAAACAGAGAAGTAAAACAAGTGTATATAGCAAAACTAGCCGCAGACATCTATTGACAAGTCAGATTTGAACGTTAATAGAACGAAACTCCACATCAGGCGAATATCAATATATGATAATTAACAATAAATACTGAAACGGTGATCCTTTGGAAGCAACAAACAAGAGAGAAAAGTAACAGACTCGGTTTTATTAAGTCTGTTCATGAGAGGTAATTATAAGATGCAACACCCCTCACGCCTCCTAGCACCGGCTTCAGCGATATTATACTTTATAGCAACACATAATGAGCTTGATGATCCAACAGGACCAGTAAATAATAACACTACTGATTTGTAGTCGGGGGCCACACAGCACTAAACAAACGCTAGTATGAATGTCAATAAATACTGAAAATGTGATCCCTTGGAAGCAACAAACACAAGCAAAAGAGAAAAGTAGCAGATTCGGTTTTAACTTCTAAAATTAATCTAAAATTAGAAGTTAAATTCTAAAATAATAATTTCAAATCAGTTATCAACCTATTACAACATAAACTCCGCCTACGCATATAAGCTTGTTTAAATTCATGACAAATGACAAAACCAGGCAAATGACTGACAATATTTTTTTTTATTGAAATCAAATATATGTAGATCTAGAACATTTCATTTTGTTCCTTTGTGTATTGTTTTTACTTATAAAATATATTAATAGAAACATACGTATCCATGTTCATTTTATCCATAGTGTTCGTTTGATGCACACATGATCCCGACAGTTTTCGTAGTTGGTCGGTTTTCTTAGCCAGTCTGCTTGTGACGTAGGATGTTAGTCCCATGGACATCATCAAAATGGCGAGGATTACCATAAGACCGATTATAAAAGCCAAATTGTTCATGCAGAAGTTGTTGTCCGGACGCGGTTCTGAAACAGTGCAACAGAAGCGCAATTTATATTACCGTCCAGTGTTTACTCCGGATCATTTTTATTTTTCACAAGATGTGACCTCACAGTGCATTCCACGTAATAGTTAGAGTATGGTCTTATCGAGCTGGTTGATTTAAACTTCGAGATGGGCGTAGAACATAGAGGTGTTTAAATCAACCAACGAGATGATACCATACTGTATTTGTTTTGAAGCATGTCCATTTCAGCTGCCTGACATACTCTCACTTCCAATATCTGGTAGTTAGAGTACGCCATTTATGTTGTTTAATTAAACGATTTACATATAAGCAAATCGAGGGGTCAGTGCAAAACTATTGTACATATGAATAAAGAAGGAGATACAATAGTTTTGCACTGAACCCTCGAAATAAAAAGGGAATTTCAATGACCATGCTACAACATTTTTAGGGATTCTAGTAGTAGACTAATACTATTGTCCCACCTCACAAACTAGTTTGACCCGCTTTACAAGTATCTAAAATATATTTTGTTTTGCATTTCCCACAATTCAAACCATTTTCCATCGTCTTATTCAACAGAATACTAAAGTCTTGATCTCAAAGAATGACGAAAGTGACAGACTATGAACGATGGCTTTTCAACTTGCAAACCGTGATTGTCGGCGTAACATATATTTCATTGAGAGGGCTGGTGTGGCGCAGTCGGTAGCGTCGGCGTAACATATATTTCATTTAGAGGGCTGGCGTGGCGCAGTCGGTAGCGCGGCGGATTTGTAACCGGAGGTCCCGGGTTCAATCCTCCGTGATGCCACTGAGTTTCGTCGGTGTGTTCTTGGGCAAGACACATTCTCTTCTCCTCGTCCGTCGGATGGGGACGTAAACCGGGCGGTCCCGTGTATCGGTCTATCATCCGAGCACGTTAAAAACCATAGGAATCTATTCGATAATTAGAGTAGGGCACGGTTCCCGGATTCCTATGTATCCTTCCCCTCTCTCTGGGGCGGCTCTAAATAACCTATACTGTGTTGATGAGCCGTTAAACAACATTCAGTATATTTCATTGAGAAAGTTCCTATCAAGACCTGACGTCGATCACGTCATTCAGCCTTCAACCTTGTTTTTCATCCAAAATTAGACAGAAAGACCTCCATACTGCAGTGTCTCCCTTTAACATTTCGTCATCATTCCGTCCGATAAGTAATATCATAAGTAAGCTAGTGCGCTAAGCATGCATTTATTTCACGAAACCAGAAATCTAAGACGAAACGAATAAATTTGAACCATAGTTTTATACTCACCAGAGGTCACGGTAATATCCACATCCGTTCCAACTGATAACGAGGCTCCTACATTCATATCGTCATAAGCGACGTTTTCGGTCGCTCGTTTCTTTCTGCCCCATCCTTCCGCTTCACCAGAACAAGTCGCCTGCAAGTACAGATAAACTAAGACTAGATTCCAGAACAAGTCGCCTGCAAGTACAGAAAAACTAAGACTAGAGTTCAGAATAAGTCGCCTGCAAGTACAAAACAACTAAGACTATATTCCAGAACAAATCGTCCGCAAGTACAGAATAACTAAGACTAAATTTCAGAACAAGTCGCCCGCAAGTACAGAAAAACTAAGACTAGATTTCAGAATAAATCGCCTGCAAGTACAAAACAACTAAGACTAGATTCCAGAACAAGTCGTCCGCAAGTACAGAAAACCTAAGACTAAATTTCAGAACAAGTCGCCTGCAAGTACAGAAAAACTAAGACTAGATTCTAGAACAAGTCGTCTGCAAGTACAGAAAAACTAAGACTAGATTTCAGAACAAGTCGCCTGCAAGTACAGAAAAACTAAGACTAGATTTCAGAATAAGTCGCCTGCAAGTACAAAATAACTAAGACTATATCCAGAACAAGTCGTCCGCAAGTACAGAAAAACTAAGACTAAATTTCAGAACAAGTCGCCTGCAAGTACAGAAAAACTAAGACTAGATTCCAGAACAAGTCGTCCGCAAGTACAGAAAAACTAAGACTAGATTTCAGAACAAGTCGTCCGCAAGTACAGAAACACTAAGACTAAATTTCAGAACAAGTCGCCTGCAGGTACATAAAAACTAAGACTAGATTTCAGAACAAGTCGCCTGCAAGTACAGAAAAACTAAGACTAGATTTCAGAACAAGTCGTCTGCAAGTACAGAAAAACTAAGACTAGATTTCAGAACAAGTCGCCTGCAAGTACAGAAAAACTAAGACTATTTTGATCTTACTAAATCTATAAATCTATGCGCAAACATGTATGTTTAATGTTAGACTATAGGTCTATGTTACCAACTGCCATCTGGGTTTACATGGTAACTCTGGAAGTCCGACTTGTTTTAAACAATATGATATAGTAGATGACTATCATTTCATTACAATTTGCCCTGCATAAGAATCAGTTCCTTTTGAAAAATATTGTAAACGTCCGACCTTTATACAATTCTGTGAATTAATTAAGTCTGAACAATTGTATAATAATTGTATTATACTGTTCACTTAAAATCATGTATTGTGTAAAATCATATTGACCAACCAGGTACTTTGTATACAAGTTGAAAAAATTCTGTTCTGTTCTCTTTAAAACATAACCTCGTCAGAGAGTGTTTGTCAGCTGCATATAACATCCGATAAATGAAATATGCTTTAAGTTTGCTTTTACTTGATTGAACAAACTTATATTCAAAGTGGTAAAACAAAGACCTACTGGTGAACAAAGTCCTCGACAAACTTGTAAAGTGCAGGAAAATATCATATTCACGTATCCACTGCTCAGGTCCGTTGTCCGAAACGCTCCGAATGAGGCGGTGATGGCGCCCTGTGTCGCATGGACGAAATTTGGGAATAGATCTTCGTCCGATGCGCAGCTGCAAACAGCAAACCGAGTGTGAGAAATAGTAACGAAGATTTGCACACGAAGAATAGATGCCTAACTATTAATAAGTTCTTAAACTTAAAATGGTTAATTATATAATAATTTCACCCTCATCATAATAAAACACGGATCGATTTGTTTCTTTATCTAGACTATTACGGAGTGGCTCTAACATATAAAACATACAAAACCGTGTTTATTACGATGACTGTGTGTGTGTGTGTGTGTGTGTGTGTGTGTGTGTGCGTGACATAAAAAACATGCAAAACCGTGTTTATTACGATGACTGTGTGTGTGTGTGTGTGTGTGTGTGTGTGTGTGTGTGTGTGTGTGTTTGTGGAGAGAGAGAGAGAGAGAGAGAGAGAGAGAGAGAGAGAGATGTATGTATTAAGAACGACTTCTGTATTAACTAAATTTTAAATTTCAAAAAGAAATGAAAAGAAAATGGGCGTAAAATATACTATACCTGTCGTGTACAATATCCAGGAAGTTGGCCGTGCACGATATGGCCTTTAAGTCAAAATCCTCTAAAAAACAGAAAGTATGTTATATTAGTGTTGATACTTTTATTTTGGAACTACTGTAATTTCATATTTATAGCAACAATACGTATGAGATATATCATTCCATCTGTCCATAGATTTATACCAGTCTAAGGGATGGCTCAATTAACTGTATTGGACCTCATAGACGCCTTTATTTCATGACGTCGTAAAAACTGGCAAGCAGAATCCGTAATCGTGCCGCTGGCTCAATGGACTCTGTATTCGGATATAACGTGATATCACATTGGTGTGTTCAGTGCCGTTTAAACCTTCTTTCCAAAATGACAGGCCTAATGTCGCCCTGTACCATTCGATTAACAGTAGCATATTAAACATACAATATATTTATAGCGGAAATACCCATTATGCATTTCTTTTTCCTTTCAGTATATATTCGATAGCAGGAGATGTGCGCTGCTCCCGGATTCCTATTAATCATTCTCTCTTGGGGCGGCTCGATATGACCCCAACAAAAAGTTGATAGGCCGTTAAACAACAAAGTTATATACATAGGTTATTCGCACTAGTTCAGTTTCAAGATCCATTGTTATTCATATATACATGATCATCTTACAATGTGCATTGTAAAATATATTATCTATGTTGTTATAGACCTGTCACTATAATACAATAGTTACCTACTAACTTGAATATAAAGGCTGTCTACTTTGTTAGTGGTCATGTATGGCCTTGCGGGGATTTCTTTATTTACCCTGTCCCGTGTTATTGGAATGACAATACGGTACGTGTGAGGTTTCGCTCACCTTAGAACCCAGTTTAAACCCAGCGGCATTTTTACCACTGACGGTTCCAAGGAGCTAGCCCTATTGTCAATATTGTATATGTTTGAGATGTCAGATATATTGTCTCTAATTTAATCTTGCAATTGTTGTTTGTATCAAGATGTGTTTTCCGTTGACTGCGGCCCATGAATTCTATATTTGCTGGTCGTCTTTTCTATCTACTTGTGTATAGATTGCAAATTTGCCGACTTCAATTTAAGCCCGAGTTTGTAAGAGTGAGGTTTGGTGTACCCTAAAACCGAGCTTAAACCCCCAGCGGCCTTTTCTGCCACTGTCAGTTCCAAGGCGGTAGCATAATTGTCAACCCGTTTATGTTTGTGATGTCATATCTTGCGTTTCTGTGCGTGTTTTTGGTTGACTGTGGTCCTTAAATGCTGCATTTACTGTTCGTCTTCTGTTTCATTTTGTGGAATGAAATTTAACTTATGATTATGTTATTAACTACTCTAATGATAACTAACCAATAAACTCATCGTCAAGCTGGATTGTCATGAAGACGCGATCTGTCAATTTGACGTCACTTCCGCTGATATATTTTCCTTCCTTGTAGAGTTTCATCTGCGCCGTTGGTTTCACGGTTTTATTCAGTCCGGAATCGTCGTCTTTGTCCCTGATATAAAAAATAAATTCGAAAGGATTAATTCAACGTTTATTTGGGAAAACAAATACGTGTGACATCACTTCCGGTAATAACGAAATCAATACATTTCGGCCAACTGCACAAATAAGCTTACAACATTTCAGAGCTGGGTTTTTTATAATCATACAACGAGGTGTGTCTGTCCTGCCGCCATAAAAGGCACGCTCGAGTATCATGCAACGAAGTAGTCACAGATGCGAATGTACGTGACCCTTTTAAAAGTTGAGCCATTGGCTAACAAACCAATGTGCGTGATTTAAGTACTACCGTACCACTCAAAGTGCATTGCGTAAAGGTGACTTACCCGATACTAACCCCATTGCCGACCGTTATGTCGCTCAGATCGTATATACACAGCAGAGACTCCTGAAGATCAGCACCTTTCTGATAAAGCGGGTTCTTTTGTACAATAATAGTGAAATACGTCTCCTGAAACATAGATGAGGGCGCCATTATAAGTTATTGTGTTTCTCTTTAAAACATATTGCAGCGGTGGGTTAATGGTGGAAAGTACGCCTCGCATGAGTGAGGTTGTGGGTTCAATCCCAAGCAGGGTCATACTAAAGGCTTTATCAAGTTGGTGCTAGTGGCTCCCTTGCCTCCCTTGCTTGACGCTCACCATATACAGGGTATTACTATAGGACTGGTCGGTCCGGTGTCGGTAAAATGTGACTTGGTGGCTATGTTTCTCTGGCGTGGTATTCCAGTTTGGCAGCACTATAAAGATGAACATATAGAGCTCACTGCTACAAGGAGACACCGTCGTGACATGACTGAAACATTTTTAAAAACGGCGTTAACTCAAATACATACATATACATAATTATATTGACTTATAAAAAAGTGGAATTAAATGTTAATTACATTCCATCTAGGCGGGGGTTGTTATATAGTGTGTGCATATTCCTCCGTTTTTACGACCTTTTAAACAAGTGAACGTTTCATATCTTGCCATGGTGGAGTGTGTGGTCCAGTGGTAGAGCGCCGAACTCCAGATCGAGAGGTCGTGTGTTTGATCCTCGCCGCGGCCACGTTATTTATCCTTGAGCAAGATAATTAATCCACATTGCTTAGTACTGGTTCTACCCAGGAAGCCATCGAGAGTGATTATCCTAAGTTGCAAGAACTTTCGCAATCGATGTAAAATAAATATGTTTAAACGCGACAAGGTGGCTCCAAATTAATGATTCGTACCCATGGCTCAAAATACCCCAAAATGTGTAAAAATATATAGATATGAAACCACCAATACTTCCCCTTTGACACCAATGTTAAAATCTCGCATATTAATGATTTGCTGCAACTTCAACTCAAGTATAAATAATGCAGCAGTGTAATTTTCGTACAGAAAAGTAGCGTTCCACTTGAAAAATTACCAGAAAAGGCGGGGTCACAAGACAGGTAAGACAGTTCTTATAGGTCAAGGCTACAGCTGTTTTCATTGAAAGTTGCTCACAATGTGTATGCATAGATTCGAAAGATGGAAAACGTTCATCATTAATCCATTCAAAGCTATGAATACGCTCCTTTACCGATTTATAATCCCCACTTATAATGCTTACAAGTATGTCCCTTTTCAACAACAAAAAAACGGATTACTTTTTATTATAGGAACTAAATTCAACTGCACCTATGAGGTTTATATGAATTTGTGGTGGCAAACCTATATCAAAAGCGTATTTAATTGACCTTGCAATACTTACCGCCACAATACCACAGGAATCGAACTCAAACTCGTGGCTGGTCGACACATTATACGTCGCTTGCCGGCATGCCGCTCCATATCCCTTGATGTAGATGATTCCACCGTCGGCACCTCCCGACAGGGTGACGATGATCCGACTTGGAGAACAGACGTCCCAAGACACTGAAGAGTTGAATTAAATACTATTAAATGACAGATATTATTAGATTACATTTTCTTTTCAAGAGATTTTGAAACACATCTAACTAGTACGCTGACACGATACATCAAACGTATATAATTCAATCTTTATTGCGATTTTGGCCACCGGCCCATAACACAATGCATTTTATATACAAACAAACAAATATGTCACTGGTGCACTCAACATGTATAAATGGAGTTAATATACAAAACCACAAATATTTAGGCAATCAACGCGAAAAAACTATATATTCACAAAGTCTCTAAACAAATTTAAAAAAAAAATTAAAAAAATCAACAGGAAATGTAGCATTCATTAAACACAGTCAAAACATGCATTCAAACCAAACAACAAGGATACAAGGATACACAGAAGCAAGATATGCGACACCACACACATAAAAGGGTTGACAACAGGGGTACCGCCTTGAAACGGTCAGTGACGAAAAGTCCATTGGGGGATTTAAACTAGATTCTAGGGTGCATCGAATGTAACGTTTACCCTATTGTCATCACAGGGGCTAGTGTAAATAAAGAAATCCCGCTAGGCAATACTTTTTACAAACTAGGCACAATAAAAGGCTATATAAATAAAATACAAAGATGATCACGTATATATGAATATAAAAAGCATAGAAAATTGTACTAGCGTTTTATTGTTTCACTCATTCCCTACGCTCATTCGTGAATTCACAAATATCTCGTGATTTATTCTGTTATAAACGAGACCAGTGGTTGACTACATGTATGCCATTTTGAAAACAGGTGTTTTTGTCCACCGTTGTCGCCATTGCATGCTTCTTTTTACTTTAATACTATATATGCATTGCAATATTCAAAATGTAATTAGTTTTGGAATAAATCACTAAGATAATATATTGTTGATTCAGTAGGCTATGTATATGTAACATACAATGGTTATTACAGAATGTGATAAAAAGAAACAAATATTTTAACTAAACTGAAAAAAAAGCAATGTTCTGCATATAAAGACAACATGAATATTTATTTGAGAGCGTTTAAAATTTAACGGCAAAAAGTGGTGATCTTTGATATCATAAGCTAACACGACCTCCGCAGTCTTCCATATCGGTGAATAAAATACAGTTAGTCGTTCGAATGCGTTCGGATGCGAGAAATTAAATTACTACGCATCCGAACTCCTAACTGTATTTTATTCACCGATAAAACACAGGTACTTATTTATTATTTCTTAAATAAACGCACTGGAAGCCCAATTAAACTGTCAGTGTCCGTTTGTCCGTCAGTATGTTGTCTATCTACATGTCTGATATATCTCATATTTCTTCTCGCACTGTCTGATGTGACCATATTTGCGAAGACCCCACCTCTCTCTCCCCCCCCCCCCCTCTCTCTCTCTCTCTCTCTCTCTCTCTTTCTCTTTCTCTCGCTCGCTCGCTCTCTCTGGTCGGCCCGTTATAATGTGACTGTGTGGGGTACATTTCATGTGCTTACGGATTGGTAGTTCAGTGCTTAAGGTTTTTTATCTAGCGGATACTTGGGTACTTACGTATCGGCGCATAATCGGCAGCTTCGGACAGTATCCATGCCATACAAAGGCAACAGAGTGATGTACTGCTCAATGTATAATACCGCATCACTACAAGTAAGAAATGGGTATTTTATTACATTTCAAAAATATATATGAACGGGTATTAAGTGAATTACCATATTGTTGTAATATATGATAACACCTGTTTTCCCGTATTACTTTATATATATTAAGATATTCTTTATTTATCGCACATATGCTGGTCATGAATTATCAGAAACATATTTCTCTAGCCTCTACATAACTGAAAACGATATCAGTATACTATATATATTTAGAGAGAGTTGGTTGGGGAATGTCTGTTCGCCGTGTATCATATTTATATCAAACCATTGAAACCGTCACTTTTTAAAGATATATTAGAACATAATGAACAACTTATACTGCTGTCGCGTGTAATTCTACAGTAAACAACATAAAAAGTAAATAAAAACACTCTATAGAAATCTGAGCCGCGGCTTGGTAGTGTCCGCCTCGCATACAAGAGTTCGTGTGTTCAATCCCCGGCCGGGTCCTTCCAAAGACATCATGAAGATGGTACCAGTAGCTTCCCTTTGCATGCCGTTCAGCATACAAAGGGTAGTTCTAAGACTGGTCGACCCTATATCAGTATAATGTGACTGGGTGGGGTAACCACCGTCGTGATATGACTGAACTATTATCAAAAGTGACGTCAAACCCCATACTTATATAGAACCCGGTATAAGCAAAACTAAGGATAATACTTACCGCTTCTCACGAGGCTAACTTTTCACGTGCATGACTAATATAGGCACGTGACTGATGTATCCTTAAGCCCGCTATCCAATTGTTGTTTTAATTTGTTTTGT
The DNA here is from genome assembly GCA_037043455.1 of Cyrtodaria siliqua. Lineage (NCBI taxonomy): Eukaryota > Metazoa > Mollusca > Bivalvia > Adapedonta > Hiatellidae > Cyrtodaria > Cyrtodaria siliqua. Next base: position 48,910 of record JAWPHD010008119.1, read on the forward strand.
GTTTAATAGTAAATTGCACACACATTATATTATAGAATACGAATAATGCATGCAATGGCGTACGAACATACTCGTAAATGAAAAAGAAAATGGGATGAATATATCAATAATCATATTTTAACAAACTAATGAATAATGTATTAATCATCGTCACTTTAACTGGTATATTAAAGAATTGTTTCCAAGCATTAATTATTAACTGCGGACGTTGATATAATTACCACATTGATAACTGCATTAGTATAAAGCAACAAAATCAGCTAGTTTGCCTTTACATCATTATAATATAAACCAATGGTGTGATGCCCCGCTACGAAGGGGAACGGGCGTATAGTGTAACCATTGTCCGTATCTTGGTAGGAAAAAAAGTTTAGTAGTTTAAACTATATACCCATATATATTAGTATTATTACTATTATTATTATTATTATTATTAGTAGTAGTAGTATTATTACTATTATTATTATTATTATTATTATTATTATTATTATTATTATTATTAATATTATTATTATTAATATTATTATTATTATTATTATTATTATTATTATTATTATTAATATTATTAATATTATTATTATTATTATTATTTATTATTATTATTAATATTATTATTATTAATATTAGTATTATTATTATTATTATTATTAATATTATTATTATTATTATTATTATTATTATTATTATTATTATTAATATTATTATTATTATTAATATTATTATTATTATTAATATTATTAATATTATTAATATTATTATTATTATTATTATTATTATTATTATTATTATTCTTTATAATCCATATTGCACAAATAAAATAAATAATTATTTTACTATCGATCGTTGCCTACCTTTCCTCGTTACACAATAAATATGATTCGGGTTAGTCTTGGTCATTAAGCGCTTTTCATCTGACTTCAGAATCACTGAGATATAATTTATTCGCTCTGGAGTAAATTAATTCTGTCACTTTTTTTATTATCGATCGTTGCCTACCTTTCCTACACAATAAATATGATACTCGGATTAGTCTTGGTCAATAATCGCGCTAGTCATCTAAGACAGAATCACTGATAAATACTATATTCACTCTGGAGTAATTTACACTGTAGCGCAAAGTCTGATTAGTCACGAAATAATGAACACTGCTCTATTAATATTAACTTTTAAATGTGGTAATTTACGCAATAGCAAGCATAAATATAGCTTATATATTCACATAAATCAGTTCAGATGTTTTGTATAATATATCCTCTTGTCATCCAGTTTAATGTGCACGAAGTATAACCTTAATACGATGAAACATATATACTGTAATTATCGACTTTACCACACAAAAATGCAACAGAATCGGGTTAATATTGTTATTAGCGGCATCTTGATGCGACGGCAATTTAAAAAAAAAAAAAAGGTCTAAAAATAAGAAAAAAAATGTGGGTAGGGTCCTTTTTCTCGGGTTGGTCAGGAAACGGCAAACATTGTTTTTTTAAGTGTGGCCTTATGTTCGAACTGTGATATGTGAAAAAATATATCTGTGCCAGCGAGAAAACGGCAAATGAAGAGCTGGCGTGTCAAATTAAAAGTCCTTGCACACATTGGTTTGCTAGAATGGTGACCCAGTACCAACTACATGAAATACAGATACATTTATAGGACACCTACCATTGATCTGCCATTTGTCAAAACTACACAGTGTTAAAACTACATGTAAGCGACACCGTGTTTCGATCTACTAATTAAAGTTTAGCAATTTGAATGACTTCTCATTCTGTTCAGACTGTAGTAGTAGTCTCAACACTGTATTAGTAGCAGCTGCAGCAAAAGCAGCAGCAGTAACAGCAGCAGCAACAACAGCAGCAACAACAGCAGCAGCAGCAGCAGCTGTAGTAGTAGTATTTGTAGTAGTAATAGTAATAGTAGTAGTAGTAGTAGATCTAGTAGTAGTAGTAACAGTAGTAGCAGTAGTAGTAGTAGTAGTAGTAGTAGTAGTAGTAGTAGCAGCAGCAACAACAGCAGCAACAACAGCAGCAGCAGCAGCTGTAGTAGTAGTAGTAGTAGTAGTAGTAGTAGTAGTAGTAGTAGTAGTAGTAGTAGTAGTAGTATTAGTAGATCTAGTAGTAGTAGTAACAGTAGTAGCAGTAGTAGTAGTAGTAGTAGTAGTAGTAGTAGTAGTAGTAGTAATAGTAGTAGAAGAAGTAGTAGTAATAGTAGTAGTAGTAGTAGTAGTAGTAGGAAGTAGTAGTAGTAGTAGTAGTAGTAGTAGTTGTAGTAGTAGTAGTAGTTGTAGTAGTAGTAGTAGTAGTAGTAGTAGTAGTAGTAGTAGTAGTAGAAGAAGTAGTAGTAGTAGTAGTAGCAGTAGTAGTAGTAGTAGTAGTAGTAGTAGTAAAAGTAGTAGTAGTAGAAGAAGTAGTAGTAGTAGTAGTAGTAGTAGTAGTAGTAGTAGTAGTAGAAGTAGTAGTAGTAGTAGTAGTAGTAGTAGTAGTAGAAATAGTAGTAGTAGTAGTAGTAGTAGTAGTAGTAGAAGCAACCGCATCAGCGACGGCAACAGCAGTAGATTTACAAGTTACAAAAAGGGATTATGTCAAGTCTATTTTAGAGCGCACACACTCCCATTCCCATCTACACCACGTGTTATACACCCGGGTCCGCCACTCCTATCAAGCTTGGGTGTGGGTCCATGATTATAATTTATTATGTCAAATCACACCGAGGTGTGAAAAATGTTTATTATGACTGTGTTGATTTTTTTTATGTTTTAATAAAGGTTAACTTAAGAATTCTGTATTGCATGATTGTTATTCTCCACCGCCTCCGAAAGGGGTATCCGTTTTTCCGTCCATGCATGTTCGTCCGAAAACTTAAAACTCTGAACATTTTTTAAAACTTTTTATTTATTATTTTCTATGTGTGTGTGTGTGCGGGGGTGGGGAGGTGGTGGTGGGGAGGTGGGGGTGGGGGTGCACAGCACCCATTAAAGTGAGAGAAGATCACCTCTTCACATCCTCACCACCACTCGGTATTCCTCGTTTGCTAACACTTCGTGTATGCTCGAACTAAGCTACGTCCCTGCAACATGAACTTGAGTAACTGCAAACTGCTGAATCGAACAACTCCCGATTACCGAAGGGACATCACTCTGTGTGTTCATAAAAGGTAAACAAAAGGTACATCGTTCGTGTCATAGCACAGATATCATAGCACAGATATCATCATGGCTTCAGTTGTACAAGGTGCCGTAAAGTTTGTGGGTAGTTACACAGAACGTGACAAACTAATCCGACTCTGCCAGTACGCGTTGCGATTCCTGGCCGGAACTGAACGGACGCGATGGGGTCAACGATTTGCGATCGTCGCGACGGAATTGGGCTCCTGTCGGGCAGTACTGAGGCTGTTCGACGATATCCCCATGTTGGCATATACTCTTCATTATGGAACAGGGTCAAAGGTCAGTAATAGGAACGTCGTCTCCTTCCTTCATTCCTTCCTTCATTCCTACCTGCCGTCCATCCGTTCCTTCCCATTCTAGCCCCTTAATTATCAGTTTCTTACTTCCTTCCGGCCATTTCTCCCTACCTCCCTCCCTTAATTCCTACAACCGTAACTCACTTCGTCCGTCCGTCCGTCCGTCCGTATTATATGTCCCTCCTCAATTCCGTCCTTTCACTTTGTTATTCCTCCCTCCTTTCCTCCCTTCTCTCGTTCCCTTCGTACCTTCTTACTTTCCGTCATTCTCTAACCACCCACATGCTGCCTTCATTCCTCTTTCCTTCCGCAATTCCTTTCCACCTTTCTTCCATCCTCCCTCCCATTCCTTCCTTCTTATACTTATTTTGCATTTATTCTATATTAATCCATATAGTATTGGGTTAGAAAGATGCGTGTGTGCGTGCGTGCGAGGGATGAGAGAGAGAGAGAGTTATGCTATGCTTATGGGGCATATCTTCCTACATTTCACAGTACGTGTAGTCTTAAACAATCGCAGTGTTTTGTGCTTAACGCTTGGTCACATTCACTTAAACAGGTATAATTTATAACATATTGTGGCCTAGATGCAGAGAGTTCATAACTGTATATGTACGACCTTGATATTTAGGTTATTATCTGTGTCGCGCTAAATGATAACCTAGCTTGACAATTGTAAGTAAACCCAGGAAAACCAGTTTCAAGTGTGAACGTTAACTCTACTTAAGTAATCTACCTGTATCTTAGAACGAGTCAAAGCGTAGATAATGTTAAGCTGATTTAAAAAAAATCAGTTTTGAATTGAAATGCTGCATTTTGTGACGAGTTTTCGGTGTATTATTATTTTTATTTTTTTTCAGACCACACCCCATCACCACACAAACACAAACATGCACGCACGCAAACACACCTCCACCTCCTACGGATATGTCATTCCGTATCAGATTTATGAAAGTCATTATGAGTTATTTTGAATTTTAACTCACCAAAAGGCTGGATAAAACTCAAATAATTCATAACTCGTTCCATAAATGTCATATGAAATGGGAACTCGATTAAGATCCTACATATGTAAAATAAAAACTAGTTTCCTATCTGACTACACATTTTGGCATCTAGCCTTAGCCTTGGCAAATCAATTCAGACTGATTTAATTAAATTAGTGTATTGCCTTTAATGTATGAAAAAACAAACATAAACAACTATAACTAATAACTATAGAGTACGATCAAAAGATGACAGATACAATATATTATAATAAAAGAAACAGACACACTCTGCATCCCCGTAGCAGTAGAGTTATCTGTCAGTGATTAAGGAAGAATTAAGTCGTAATATTGTATAAATGTAAAGATAGCATTTCAACATGACCTACTTGTTCATAAAGCCATGTAAACCAGCAGGTGTGAATCCACATGTTTTGATAAGGCCAAGAAAAAAATTAGTCGTGTTTCAGGTTCCCGACCGACCCTATATTTTGTCCCGACCCTAACCTTTTTTTCCCTGTTTCAAAAAAAAAAGAAAAGAGAAAAAATCGCGATCTCTTGTGCCGCGATGATGACGATATTGCTACCGACAAGTTGGTTGCCGATATTATCGGGGAGGTTCATCCTTCATATAAAGGCTACAGTATTACTGTCACCGGTCCTGTATGTATTTTTACTAGCAAAACATCTTCATGTGATGAGTTCAAAGTCCATTTTGGAGCGATCTTAAATTATATATATTAATAGATACATCATTGAGGCCCTCAAAATCAGAGTTTAGAATTATGTTTTCTGTAATTTCTACCTTCGTGTAGTAAAAATAATAATAATAAAATAAAAATATCGATCTACATACCTAAGTATGCCATGCTAGTTTTTCAATTTATCAATTAAGTAGTGACTTTCCTTTGGCGCCATATAACCCTTTTGTGTTGGTGCACCGTAAAACCACAATTCAATTATATTCAAATCATTTAACACACAACGCTATATAATATTTGTTTCAGTCTGATCCCAGTACACGTTTAAGACAACTGGATGGTTCCGGGGTGGGTGGGGTGATTATATAGTGCGAGCCACTTTATATGAAATTAACGTATGTCTAAACTCTCCCACAGCGTTTGACAGACTGTCTTGAAACTTGGCATGATGACTGGGTGTACTACCAATATGCACATGTGGTTTTAGCTTTACGTTGCAAGGAATATAAATAGAGTTATGTTATCTAAGTTATATTCATTTTGCGACATGGCTTGCTTGTTTAACCCCAGACACAATTTTAAAATTCCGAGTCTAGCATGGTTTATGAAAATACTCAATGCTGATTGGCTATTGAGTAGTTTTTATAAAAACCTATATAAACCTCTGACGTCACGTCCTTCAACCGTTAGAATGTAATTTTAAACGATTTTCAAAGTCGGAAACGATTACCTTAGTAAGGCAACGTTACGTTGAAACAGTTCGAAACACGATAAAGCTGTATATTTTCTTCGTTTCATGCTGAGAGATGGTCGTACAATGTAAGTTGTGAGAACGTGTTTGTATTATGTTCAACCTCTCGAAAATGTGTGTATAAAAGCAGGGCTCGAAATTAACACTAGTCCTGTAGCCCAAGGCTAGCAAAAATGCCTCCAGGCTAGCAAAATCTGTGTCTGGGTAGTCCCGTTGGGCTAGTAACACAAATTATTCCAATAAGAAATAAATTATAAATCAATAGATTATGTAGTGACAGCACTGTCTAACCTAACAGATCTTTTAAAAACCTGATATTTCCAAAGTTTCAATAAATGTAAAACTCGTATAAAGAAACAGAAACTTGAATTAAAATAGAATTTTCTGTTGAATATTATATTGGGCTAGTAAATTTTGAGCAGGTCTAGTGATTTTATTCAACTACTAGACCGGTGGTGGTCAACTACTAGACCGGTGGTGGTCTAGTAAACTAAAAATGTTAATTTCTAGCCCTGAAAAAACATAAAAATCCATGTCAGATAAAAAACCAAAATATTTATATTGTGCGAAATTACCGCAGGCTTACGGCCCTTGGTATCGATGATCTTCAAGTCCCGCCCACCAGGTTTTGATATGGGACAATATAAAACCGCAGGAAATATTTTATTTCTTAATTATCTTATAACTTTAGACGTTGATAATGTCTCATTTTCAAGCTGTTTATATTGTATTGTCCATGAAATATGCCATCCCTTATTTGTAGAAAGTTTTATCTTTATACGTTTACATTATTTTTAATTACTACTTCATTCCTCCTTGCTTCATCGGTTTTTGCGCACAATATGACCTATTTATGTGTCGACGTGCCGTAAAACACCATTCATTCATTCATTCCATGAAATATGTGTAATATTTTAGTCCTATTAGGGTTCAACCAAGTATATATTTGTGATTGCCAATATGTCATTATATGTTTTCAGTTTAAAGCGATATTTTTTTGTATTTTTTTTAAACGTACTGACATATATATGTATACTTCAAAATATGAATATATAATATCCTAAACATACAAAAATGTCTTCCACTTTCTTTTTTAAGGAAACAAACGGGTGTCTGCGACTGTTAGAATTGCTCAGCAACTTGGTAAACCAGCTGTACTATCCATTGGAGCATATCGCCTGGTTTGCAAACAAAAAACTTATTGACCGACCCCCAGATAAATGGGCGGTGGCCTGCACAGTCGCGTGGGGCGTCTCGCTGTTTACAGGCATTTTAAAGTAAGTATATTTTATATAAATATGACTGTTTGTACTGACACGGATGTGGAAGGGTATTGTATTACGTATGTCACACTCGTACGTTCTTCCGTATGTCCGTCAGTTAGTTTGTCCATTAGCACGTGCGCTCATTGGCTTTATCATCACGTTTTTTATTAAATATTTCACGTGCATCATTATATTTTTTTAATGTTGTGGATATGTAAAAGTGTATCCATGGTAACCAATATGTATATATTATATAATAAGAAACAACTGTCCAACAAAAACGTGGTTGCCGGGTAACTTAATGACCGTTAAGTTTAGTCGGGAAGGGATAGTAAAACGATTATTTAGCCTTCCTTTGTCTCTTTCCACCACCCACTTCCACCCCACTCTTTTTTCAGTTGTTATTGAGTGGTATTATATTCAATATGTCGGTAAGTATAAGCCAAGAACTTTAGAATTAATTACATCTTTGTATCCCGTATTACAGAAGTATAGCCAACATCAACATGTTTGTCAGAAAAAAATGCTTATAAAATCATAAAATAAAAAATTGTTGTTTTCTCGTGATTGATATATTTTATTTCGTCTCGAAGTGAGAAAACGTTATATTTTCACGAATACGAAGAACATAATTAACTTATTTCATCTCGAAGTGACAAAACTTTTATATTTTCACTCATGCTTCCCATTCGTGAAACTATAGTTTTCTCACTTCGAGATGAAATGAAATATGTCATTTACTCCAAAACAACAAATATCCTGTATGTATTTTCAGTACAGTTTGATGTATTGTGCACGGATATTTTCAGTACAATTTGATGTATTGTGCACGGATATTTTCAGTACAATTTGATGTATTGTGCACGGATATTTTCAGGATATTTTCAGTACAATTTGATATATTGTGCATGGATATTTTCAGTACAATTTGATGTATTGTGCACGGATATTTTCAGGATATTTTCAGTACAATTTGATGTATTGTGCATGGATATTTTCAGTACAATTTGATGTATTGTGCACGGATATTTTCAGTACAATTTGATGTATTGTGCACGGATGTTTTCATTACAGTTTGATGTATTGTGCAAGGATATTTTCAGTACAATTTGATGTATTGTGCAAGAATATTTTCAGCACAATTTGATGTATTGTGCACGGATATTTTCAGTACAATTTGATGTATTGCGCAATGATATTTTCAGTACAATTTGATGTATTGTGCAAGGATATTTTCAGTACAATTTGATGTATTGTGCAAGGATATTTTCAGATATTTTCAGTACCATTTGATGTATTGTGCAAGGATATTTTCAGTACAATTTGATGTATAGTGCACGGATATTTTCCGTATAAGTTGATGTATTATTCACGGATATTTTTCAGAGCGATTACAAGAATCATACTTATCAGAAAGGCACAACGAAAGCTGCAAAAGGAAACGGAGCTAGAAGCCAAGAAAGAGAGGTATAATGGTTTCAGTCCTACGCAGTTTATACAACAAAACCAGCCGAGACACCCATAATACCTTCAGCTTGCCTCCAGTATCTTTAACTCTTAACCCGCTGAGCACGACTATAACAGCCTTTGTGTCCATTGTAAACCCAGATCTGCGAGAAACTCGCAGGCTGATCAGGGTTTACAATTACCGGCTGCTGATCAGTCATTTCCCCCCAAAACACCCCTTTGTCACATAAATGGAATGGTCTTAAATCAAAGAAAGAACAGTCCATTATATATATTTAACGGGTAAAGGGTTAAGCACGTAGCTTCAAGCAAGGAACAATTGTTTGGACACGAATAGATAACTGTCTTAAATCTGTTATTTCGCATAATAACGGCGACTATTCGAACAATTGGGGGAGATTGTTTTGCATCCCATGAGTCCGCGTCTGCGTCCACGTACATGTTACCTTCAGCAGGCACTCTAGGGAAATACCGATAGTGACCTCTAAAGGCAGGTGGCCGCTTAATAAAGGTTGATTTACATTAACATTGTTTAAACGGGATATAGAAAATGTGACTGCTTAAGACAGGTGGTTGCTTAATAGAGGTGACCACTAACACAGGTTTGACTGTACGTCCAAAGAGTTGTTATGTTAAGTTTAATCGGATCAATCTTCATGAAACTGTGTACTTGTTATTGCTGTTAGCCATATGATAATGGGTTTGATGTCGGTTTGTCAAAAGCGACCTCGGTAGCTCAGTGTTGAAGGCCTTATGTATTAAGCTACAAAACTTTGCCCTGCGTGGGTTCGCTCCCAGGATGGTAAACTTGATCATTCATCTCAATGCTCCCCGCCCCCTCAGGCCATCCTTAAACATATATTTGTTTGCTGTTTCCCGACCCAGGATTTTATAAGTGGGTAGGTAGGTAGGTGAAAAAATATTTGCCGAAGACAGTAAAAAAAACGTAAGAAATTAAAGAAAAATATAATAAAAACATTAAAAAAACAAAAATTGATAAAGAATTGCTATAAAAAAAAAGTTTCGGGTAGGGCCCTTTTTGGTGGGTAGGTAGGGAAACAGCAAACCAACAATTTTTTATGGTCGGCCTCAGCTGACGTTCTACCTGGACCAGCTTCGTGAAACTATGTTTACCTGGGCCTAAAATTTCATTAGCACAAGAATCAGACTCAAACTCTCTAAATCTCATTTTTTTGCAAAACCTATCAACACAAAAGTATGGGTAAGCATTGTGATTTTCAGACATTTTCTGTTAAATTACCTTTAAAAATTACTCGTTTCTGTAAGTAGATATAGTAATTTGCTTGTAAAATTGTTTTTATTTTTAATTAAAAAAAGAAGAGATTTTGAGTCGAGTCCGATTCTTGTGCTCAAAGGTTTGATGAATATTAGGCCTGTTTGAATTGGGGGAGAGTCATAATCCTCTTTGAGTCGATATAGGTCAAAGGTCAAGGTCACTGTTAACTCGTAATTGCACTTATAATTGAACATGAAAGTGGGTTTGATCCAGTTTTATATGAATCAAAGTTCTTGAAATATTGCAAATATAATCCACGTGGGTTTGGTCAGATAACCTTTGACTTTTAGATTGTTAGATCAAGCTAACTTGACCGTGAACATGAACATGGTTTGACCTTGAACAAAGTTTGACTTGAACAAAGTTTGACCTTGAACATAGTTTCGGTACAGTATCTTTTACGTTTAAAATGAACTATGTTCAGTTCAGGCCAGCCATTTCTCAGACAATGTATCCGTACTTACCAGATTATATATTCGTGGGCTTTTTATAGTCCAAATTTCGAACGAAAGTCTTAACATAATTTTACAGCGTTTAAGAGAGATTTTAACTCTATTTAATGATTTAATGAAGGGTTTAGCATAGCATGCATTGCCCATACACCTTTTTGTCTTTTTACTAAACACTCATTTTTCTGTTCCTTCTTTCAGAGATTCCGCGGAGATGTCGCAGACGATCCGTGGTCAAATCCGGGCACTTAAGGCTCAGGAATTAGACTGCTACCTTCAGTTTTTTGAAAATCTTGCCGACTTCATGAACGCAGTGAACTGGTTGCCGGCCGGAATCCTCTGGTCTGGGAAATTCTCCAGCAAAGCTGGTGGAGCTTTCGGAACCATCTCGTCCCTGATTAAAATGTACAGGCTACACCGCCCATAGCAAATGCCTTCATAAACAGATTATTTGTAAATTACTAGTATGGAAACTATTGTTTACAGTAATTACTACACTTCTGAAAATACAATGTGCCATAAAAACTGTACTTGAAGTGTATTCAAACTGGTTCCCTGTTGAATTCCGATGCCCTACGCTTCCTCTCGTATCGTAGTGAAACGTATAGTATTCAGAATCCTACAGGTAGCCAGTTACTTTCATCAAGCAGGACATATTTATCGCCACCGTGCGGAAATAGAGCACATCTTGTCCCGTGTGATTACTTTCATATTTAGTTACAAACTAATTTATACCATAACAAATCAAAATGCTCTAGTCTGAACCGTGTACATTAAGCACGTAGCCCATACCAAATAGGCCACAGCAACTACTAACCGTTTAAGGTGGTGCCGTGGTGTAACGGTTAGCACACGGTTTAGCAACCGCGTTATGTCCTAACCAGGACCAAGCTGAACTATTTAAAGAGTATTTGCCACTTACCAGTCCTTCGGATGAGACATAAAACCAAGGTCCCTACAAACAAACTATGCACCAGAAACCACACACCAATCATAGTCCGCATCTTAATGGCTAACCACGGGTCTTACCGCTTGGTTGATTCATATAGCCTACCTTCTAATAAAATAAACAACGCACGCAAGCACGCATACACACGCACACTAACCGTGTACATTTTGCACTGGTCCCTATAAACGTGTATATATCTGTGCTGATTTTTTAATTAATGATATTACAAATATATTCCTTTGTTTTATTAAAGTAGCTATCCCACCAACAACAGTCAAATTGCACAACATACGTACACTGTTTCTAAACATACTGACGACGAGGAATATATTATATATATATAATATACATGTATATCAGTATTACATGTATATTTTGAGAATCCAAAATTTATAGACACATTATAATCGGCTTAATCCAGTCAGGCCAAACCCCAAAACTAGAGCGTCGAATAAACAGTTACCAACTCATAATTCATTTTTACGCATATTCAAGTATGGGTATTTAAAGAACCCGTTAATAAACCAATACTTTTATTCGGCACATAGACATTATTATATGACATGAACACCTGGATGGAGGTTTTAGTGTAATTTTGTCGTTATTTGGCGGGTTAGTTTCTTTAACCTTAGTCTGCTAAGGGCGACTACAACAGCCTGTGCAGCCAGTGTTAACCCAGATCAGCCTGCGAATAACTGGCTGGCTGCTCATCAGTCATTTACCCAAAACACCCTTTTGTAACATAAATGGAATGGTCCAAATTCAAAGAAAGGACAGTCCTTTATACAATCATAGCGGGCTAAGGGTTAAACATATGTGTGCATGTGACGAATGAGAGTTTTGCCGGATGTATATGTCTTGCTAGTCAGTTGTTTGTAAAGGGACACTCTGCAATATTGATATATTTTTAAGATTCCGGTGTGTCCCTTTAATTATATACTCCATGGAGAATAATTTGAATATTTGTTGTATTATATATATGTAAGACTTTAAATGGACGAAATATGTGGACGATGATTTAAAACACATCATATGCATTTGCCGGCTATGCTTATTCATGTATTTATCATTTTTATATTTATGATGAAAAACTATGGAATAGTTTAAGTTGATAAAATTTCTTCTTCTTCTTTTTCTTCTTCTTCTTCTTCCTTCTTCTTCTTCTGCTTCTTCTTCTTTTATTTTTCTTCTTCTTCTTCTTCTTCTTCTTCTTCTTCAATAACAAAGAAAACGAGTTTAAGCTTTTGAAAAGAGTTGTCATTTACAGTTGAAATGCCAGTTCAACTCTTTTTTCTTTTCTTTTTTTTTTCAAAAATAACTTTTTGAATAAAAACGTATTCATTTAGTCGGAAAAACGCATGTTTATCGAAAAATGTAATTTATGTTATCAATAGTAAAGTATGAGCGATATATTTTACATTACGTAGGTTGGAATCAATAAGTGCCTGTTTATTTTTATGTATATAATTACTTTGTCAAAATTGTTTACGTTAATGAAGTACATTTTATAAAGAGTGTTATGTATAAACGAATAATACAATGAAAGTGGAAAGGATCAGTTTAACTGCCCTGTCACGCCATGGGAGGTCTCTGCTCTTGACCCCTCCCCTAAAATGTATACTTAACAAAATGCCGAAGTACCCTGTTGTATTTTTGTATAATGTATTTCTAAGACAACACATCCATTTAAAGCTTAAGCATGTGTTCATGCGATCGGAGCAGACGATTTATTTCGTTTTGGTCATATACCACTATTGCATTTCCCATAGGCCTCCATTATAGCCTTTTGGCCTACAACCCCTATTCCTATATCGGAATGGATGATGAAACCTAACTTTTTTTAAAGAACTATCTTAGAGACACTCAAAAATGACCAGCAAATTGGGGATAATCTGATGCTTTCAGCCTCTAATAGTTCAATGAAGGTTACCACCCCCAGAATGGCAGTAAAGAAATTATACTTTTTGCAAATATACTCTCAGTAAAATTGTATCCATAAAAATGCAAATTTCAGTCAAAATATCCTAAATCAATATGTTTTATGATGGAAACATAATATTTTGATGTTTTATGGGGATTTGTTATGATTTGGGTAATTTAATCCAATCAGAATCTACCTTACAATCTGACTATATGCCCTATTAGACCCCTATACTTTTTTCAACCAATCAGAAGCCCCAAATCAATAGTGGTATCTGACCTAAAGCGATACTTAATTCTCCAGAAATACAACGGTTTGTCATGAAATACACAAAACAATGAGAATATTACATATTCGTATGTGGGTACTTAGGAATGTTGACTAGCATACATAGAGATAAATCGTCATTGTGAAAAACTACTATAATTTGTATAATTATAATTTTGTATCGTGTACATGTCAAATCATTATTGAACATTTAATGTTGAAAACTGCTCATTGAATAAATTGTTAAATGTTTGAAGATTAATAAAGGTTGTTAATTGTTAAAACCGTGTGGTTTTATTGTTACGCCCGTCCGTCCTTCTGTAGTCACAAACGTATGCTTATGTGGCTTATACCATGTATTTTGTTTTCGAAATAAACACACAACAACGTCTAGAACGTCGCACACAAAAATGTACATGTGTGACCTTCAACTCTTTTTCAATGCTACAACAACAACAACTCTAACCCCAGACCTTAGTCAAACAATTTAACAAACGTATCCTTGTGTGTATTTTTCCGTGTACTTCTTTTTCGGAAAAACAAACATAATAATGTCTAGAAAGCCGCAAAAGAATTTATCGTTGTGTGAATTTCAACTGTTCTTTCCCCAGTGTTACAACAACAGCTCTTACACTGGACCCTAGTCCCACCATATAGCGTTATCGTGTAAGTCTGTCCGTCTCGCATTTCTTGTCCGGAGAATAACCTGAACACTAATAGAGCTTGAAATGAAACGTCAACACAATGGTAGAAATGCAGAGCACACGCCATAACTACGTTCTTTCAAGTTAAGAGTTATTGCCCTTTATACTTGTAATTGTCCGGAGCATGGGAGGACCACTCGTCAGGGTCAGCGGAGGGGCAAATCTGATGGGAGGAGCTTATATACCGCTCAGGGTCAGGGGAGAGCAACTGTTTGTGTGTGTGTGTGTGTGTGTGTGTCTGTGTGTGTGTGTGTGTGTGTGTGTGTGTGTGTAGTTTTTCTAAGGTTTAACGTCCACCAACATACTCTATAAGACGTATTAAAGAGATGGGCACAAGAATCTGGACTGTGCTTCTTGTAGTGTCTGCGATGTATCTAGTGTTGGGTGTTGTATCTGCGTTGCGTGCGTCGTGTCGTGTCGCTGCTGCTCTATGCTGTTGTCTCTGCGGCGGTGGTGGGGGGGGGGGGGGGGGGTGGGGGGGGGTGGGTGGGGGGGGGGGGGGGTGGGGGGGGGTCTGAACGACATCCTCTACGGTGGTTGCTCAAAGAACTACTGGGCTGATGTATTTTTGGTAACCCAGTTTGGGGCTACACCCGTCACAGTATGATCCCTGCGCCGCACATACCCTCCGACGGCCTGTACATCTTCCATACCACTCGCCAGAGTCAGGGGAGGAGCAACAGCGATGGGTGGAGCTTATATGCCACTCGCCAGAGTCAGGGGAGGAGCAACAGCGATGGGTGGAGCTTATATGCCACTCGTCAGGGTCAGGGGAGCAGAAACAGAAGCTTACCTGGAGATTTGATTACTTTTTATTCATTTTGTTAGCGCTTCCGTGGTTAACGACGTTTCGTTGTAAATCGTGTTGCCTCTCACCGCTGCGGGTTCGAGTAAGTGAGAAAGGGTCGATTCGTACGGATGGCGGGAGGTATACAATCATGGTTCTACCCAGGAATAAGCGGGTGATCTGTCTCAACCACAAACAAGTCGACCGTCATGCATAGCCTAAAATGGGCTAAAAATTACGTTAGACACCAAACAAGCACTATTTATTTTGTTTAACCCTTTAACTTTCTTCAGAACCCTGTTTATTAACTCGACAGAACATGGCACGTGCCATATAATAGTGCAAATAATAGTGTTTGTATACGTCCTGTCACCTATAAGGTCGAAAATGTGGGTCAAGTAATTGTGTTAACACGTGTACTTGTGAATTATTTAACAGTCCTGCTGGTAGTAAATAATAACGTTATTTCACCAAGGTATATATATAGTCAAACACCAAGGAATCGGCATAGCCAGTGTGAGGCAAACTTCCAATACGACTCTTTACTCCCCATTTCCCTCTATTATGAGGACAAAAATCGCCGTGTGGACAAAAGGCGTCAACTTTTGCAGACTAAAAGCGCCGTTTGTGTGAAAAAAACACAAATGTATTAACTGCAATAGGTGCATCGATATTACAGTTGTACTGCTGACTTCATTAACCCGGTTACCAAATAATTTGAAGCACATCTCTTTAGAGGTCAAAATGTATATCTACGATACAAACACTTCGGCGCTCTGACACAATTATATTAAGAATTCCAAACGTTTTAACTAGTGGATCGGTTCTTTATTTTGTTGGATTCCCAAAACAGGTATATCCCGCTATATCCCGCTAGCCCCGTCGCCAAACTCCCCTATTTTTTTTTATTAACATAGAAGATTTCTAATTCTTAACAATTTCATATTTTAAGTTCTAATCATGTTTCTGTTAAATGTTATACATTCTTGATGTTATTTTGTAAGCTTACAAGCAGTTGATTCAAGTTAATTTTATTTGAATTTGTGGAGCGACACGCAATTAAAAAACGCAATGTCACAAATTTTGTTTTTGTTTTAATTTACTTAATTTAAATAACGATATATCTATTAAAATATGCGGATGAGTAAATACTCGATTGATCAAAGAGTTTATCTGTAGCCCTGTAAGTTAAGCAGTATTCTAGTATATCAAGAATTATAAAATAAAAATGTATTGCCTTTACGCCTCGTTTAGCATAACTAGACGAAGATTTTGACTCCGAAACCCATTCAATTGAATTGGATTTTATAGTCGCACCAACAGCTAAGGTCATATGGCGACTTTCCAGCTTCCACTGGTGGAGGAAGACCCCAGGTGCCCCTCCGGGCAATTTTCGTGCATGGGCGGTCACCTTGGTAGAACCACCGACGTTCCGCAAGCCAGCTGGATAGCTTCCTCACATAAAGATTCCTAGGCCCCTGAGGGATCGAACCTACAGCGGTGAGGGGCAAGTGATTTCAAGTCAGAGACGTTAACCACTCGGCCACGTCTGTGTCCTGTTTAGCCATTACGTGGTCCTGCCTTAATTCCATTAAGCGATGGGAAAGCTTATATAAGAAGGCTTTTATAACGGATATTTCTACAATAAAACACGTTTAAAAACATTTTTTTACTAAAAAAATGCGTTAACCAGTGTAAAATTACCAATATGCAAAATGTTTAAGCCGAAATTAAGGTTTAATTTCATACGCACAGCCAACCCCATTTTCACTTCTTGGAGAAGGGGTTGGATTGGGGTATGAACGTTAATACTCGGACCACCTAGTGCATATATAATGTTACATGAACCTCCGTTCACGACCTCATCCGAAACTGGTAAGGTGGCGTACATGCGATTCCTCGTCATGTTTACGCCTAGATAAGGAGACCTCCGTTCATGACCTGACCTCATTCAGCATTGGTAAGGCTGGACACAGGCTATACCCCTGCTGGTCAGTTATACGCCAGTCAATTGTACGTCTTAATATTGCGGGGGATTGAACTTGCCACTCCTTGTCTGCTGATCCCATTACTCCGTTTTCTGAGAAATGAAATGTGTGTGTGAGAAGTGGATTTTTATCGAATACATTCCCTATAACTGTTTCAGATGTTCATATTTCTTTATCAAACAAAGCATACGTTATATGACTAAGCAAAGCCAACTTTGCATACCCTTTTCAAAAGGTCAAGGTCACAGGCTATGTTTAAAAAAATACCCAGACTGAGTATTGATTCAAAAGCACACAAAACTTGACGCAACTTGTTCATATTTTCATAATTCTTCATGAAACTTTGCATACGCATTAACATTGATAAAAATCAACATATCATATCAATTTCAAAAGGTCAAGGTCACAGGTTGGGTTAAAAAATACCCAAAATTTTACTAAAAAAACTTATATATATATACTAAAGGAAAAAAGAAACGCAACTCGGAAATTTCAGCTATATAAGGTATATACTGAACACTTAATTCCATGTAATATTCCAGAGAAATCCCAAGACATTTTTCAAAAGAAAAAAGGTTGCAGCTAGTTAAAGAAAGGACACATATGTGCTGCTGTAAAATTTTAATCACAGTACACTTTCTAGAACGAAATTCAGAAATGTTGAAGTTCCTCTTTGAAAATTTAAGCCATTTCAGTACTGTATTTAATGTAAAGCGCTTTCAAAATGTATTAAGTTCGTTCAACAGCTTGAGCCAACGCACATTCTATCAACAATGAAACTTTGAAGTGATGACATTTGGGGTGCCATGTGTCGTTTTAGTACTTTTTCCTTAAGGAAATGTCTAATACAGCCACGTACATTCGATTAACAGCAGCATATAATACATACCGTATGTAGCAGAAATTCCCGAGTTGCGTTTCTTTTTTCCTTTAGTATACTAGTTAAATGATTTAGTATACTAGTTAAATGAAGTACATACTGTAGCTATTAACCTACGAAACCTACGAAACCTGCTGTGGCCAAGATTGTCAAAATGGCAATCTAGTTTCTCCTTGGTTTTCGATTATTTTCAGTCCGCTGATCAATCAAGATTGTAATTTATGTTAGTACACATGTTTGTACCAAAGGTCAACATATGGCTATAAACAGTTCCATAAGATGTGTTTTATTTCTTTCAGTTAAAACACATTTTGCTCAAGGACTCTTTAACATCTTTAGAAATTCAAAAAAATCCAAGTGTTGCGTTTTCAAATGTACTGAGTGTACAACTTTTGAATAACCGAAAGTAAAGAAATGGCCTACATTAAAAACGTAAAACTCTTTTTTCTTACTTTATTATTACTTTATTGCTCATATTGCTATCCCGGTGACATACAGGGTCACGTAATTAACACCTTTATAATGTCATTGATTAAATGTTTCCAAAAACGTATATATTGGTCATATTTATTAGTTTCCCCTTAATTTTTTCCATTAATTATATAACAGTTCAGTACTGGAGCCCGCTAGTGTTGGCCATATTTCTATCTATATCGTATACTAGTTCGATTTCTTTTATGAGCGAAGCCGGGTAAGTGCCGCTGCGGCTATAAAATGCAAACCAGTTTTTTCGAACGTCAGAAAGCAGTGTTTTGCGGTTAAGCTACGACGTTCATTTTCAGTGTTGCGATTTTCACAGAATTGAAAGCAATAGGTATGTATTCTTGTAGATTTTTGTTTTCTTTTTATTTGTATACTTGTTTTAAAGATTAGAAGTGTTAAAATGCTTTACTTAAACATTAAAAAAAATGTTTGCTTAAAAATAAAAATGAAAACTAGTTCTCAGAGAGTTATTTTCCTTTATACTTAAAGAGAAACATGGTCTCGGAAAAAGGAGTTAAATAAAATAACTCGCCAAATAACGGCAAAATTACTCTACAAAACCGTTTATCAAAACTCTATCCATGTGTTCAGGTCATATAATAATGTATATATGGCATTCAAAAGCATAGGTTTACTCTTGGGTTCTACAAAATACCCGTGATTGAATAGGCGTAAAATGAACTATGAGTAACTCTTGAATCAACGCTCAATTTTTGGGGTTGGGATTGCTGATTAAAGTAGTTTATATTATGTCTATGGTATGGAGTTTGGATTTTCAACATATATACAAGTTATCTAAATATATACCTCGTCGTCAGTAGGTTTAGAACAGGTGTACATATGTTGTAAAAGTTGGCTGTTCATTACGTGGTCCCGCCTTAATTCCATTAAGCGTTGGGAAAGCTTATACTAGCAGGATTTTATAACGGATATTTTGACAATAAAACACGTTTAAAAGACCCTTTTTACTGAAAAAAAAAGCGATAATCTGTTTAAAATTACCTATTGAATGTTTTAATTTTGCAATATGCAAACTTTTAAAGCCAAAATTAAGGTTTTATTTCATACCCCAGCCACCACCCCGTTAGAAGGGGTTGGATGGGGTATGAAAGTTAATACTCGGACCACGTAATGTGTTGGCAGGATAGCTACCTTAACGTTCGACTATTATTTTGATTACAATAATCATGTATAGGACAATATGAATATACGTTTTACTGTATAATGATACAATATACAATAATGTAATACAACTATGTTGTATGTAAGTTAAAGGGACACTGTCCGTAAGTAAGCAGATATTGAGCATAACCAAATAACTGGCTGACTTTTATTTAGTGAAATGTATACATGAAAACATGAGGATAGACCCTAAGAAGTATGTAGGAATACATTCGTGAGTTTGAAAAAAAAGTTTTAATTATTATATGTAAATAAAGTGGGACCCACAATATTTACCTTTTCTGCGATCACGTGACTTCCATTAGCGCATTAGGTTTTCACCACAGTATGTATTGCGAAATATATATAGCCCGCTTAGCTCAGTCGGGAGCGTAATCGACCACTTTTCGCTCACGCACACTATTATTTCTGTGAGTGTAATTTTAGTTTGGGCTGTGAGTTCAAACACACAAAGCGGATTTACTTTTTTTGTAACGCGATTGAATTCCGTTAAACAATCTTGCTTTTAATTAGTAAATATTCAATAATGTTTAGTGTGTAATGTTTGCGAACATAATTATTGTGTGTTTTATAAGCTAAAAGTTACGGACAGTATCCCTTTAACTCTAGTATTTGTTCCCATTTTCCTAGAAATGGCGTTCACCAAAATATTGGCGTTTACCCTTCTGTTGGCAGGGAGCTATGCGCAGTTTAACCCAACACGTAAGTGGAACCATGCTTTATGTTATTATAATGTATTAATGGGTTTGTCTTGTCTTGGTTTGTTTGTTTGTTTGTTTGTTTGTTTGTTTGTTCGTTTGTATGGTGTTTTACGTCATTTTCAACACATGCAATGTTATATACGACGGCCGATTTGTTTTATTGTGGTGGAGGCAGACGACCCAATTTTCCTGGGTAGAACCAGTTCTGTACACCTCCCGCCACCCGTAAGAATCGACACTTCCTCACTTACAAGTCGAGCTCCCAGTGGGGTTTATCTTGGACATAACCGATACCAAGACGTTTGGTTGCAGTAAAAGACATAGAATTGTGATTTCCGTGAACTACATATAAACTACATTTGGGATCAATGTAAACACGTTTTCCACGTTGGAGTTTTGGCCCTGTAAAGGATTTGACATGTCGTTTATTGTTGTATTGTTTAAAAACTGACTGCTTAATAAAGAGTAAAATGAAACATTTAAGTCATAACTTAGCAAAGAAAACAGGTATATATTTTTTTTTTTTTTTACAAGACTGGTTTTGTTTAAGAAACTGATATTAACAAACGTTAAAGGTAAGCATATCAAAAGAAGGAAACACGATTTTCAAAATTTAGTTGATTTCAGATGAAGAAGCCGTAATACTATGCACTAGATAACCCTGCAATCATGAATGTGATTTCGGGGACCAGTAGACTATACTGCGTACCGGGTACCAGTCTACTTGGTCCTATTAGGTTGACCTGAAAAACAAATTGGAAACCGATTACCGAAGGAGGGTTGCTGGACCATGCACTATGCATGCAACGCAAAATCTCCGGTTTAACCCTTAACCCGCTAAGCACGACTGTAATAGCCTCTGTGTCTATTGTAAATCCGGATCAGTCTGGTTTACTATGTCCGGCTTCTGATCAGTCATTTTTCCCAAAACATAAATGGAATGGACTTAATTTAAAGAAAGAACAGTCCATTATATATATGTAGGGGTTAAGGGTTAAATAGCATAGTCTGGCTTTAAGAAAATTAAAACAATTGAATGCAAGGAAAAGGAAAAAAGAAAATAAGTTATAATGCTCATGTGGAATTAACTTATTTGTTTTAAGGGTGAACGTACGCATTTAGAAAGTCAACATATTTATGAATTATTACGTACATCGTATGCCACAAACCACAAATACAGATATGACACGGATACAAGACGATAGTTCACCACACAATCTGCAAAAATGACTTCACCCTAAACATTATCAAATGAGTTTGGACAGAATTAGTTTGCCTAACTTCATTCGGTCCATTTGAGCAACATATATGAGGGCTATTATTCCTTCCTTCTACGTCAAAAAATACGGACGTGTGTCTAAAAGTCAATGCTTTTTATATCGCTTAAATTAGGGTTAAATGAAACACAAATAGTTGTAATCGCTATCAAAATTATGAAGTTTAAAAGTGTGGCCTCTAACCTGAAAGTCGGTAAAATGGCCTCTTCTAACACGAAATCTTGTATTCGCGCCTTGGAAAAACAAATGCGAGAATTATAATGTAGTATTACTGTGTTATTTGATTTAGTGTTTATTAAGTGGAATTTAAACAAAAAATAATCCAAAAGTAGCGACGGTTGGGAGCGAATGTTGGGTTGTATTATGTTAATATTCAACTTAATAAATACTAACTTACTTGTTGATTAACCTACTTTTCAACAATTCAATGAACGATGGCACTGGTATTGCAAATGATATTCCCGCGAGCGTAGTATACTATTGTATTATTACGCATACGCAATACGCAATGCACCTTGAACACTTAATAACGTAGTGATCGCATTCCGTTGATTGTTGGGAGTGAGATACAAAGGGTGACCAGTGTCCGTCCGTTCATTGTGAAACGTTTTCCTTTAAATAACGTGTCCGGCATCGGCGGTGGCGGCGATGGCGACGCGTCAGCCCTTGAGTACAGTTTAATGTTTTTTGAAGGTACAGGTCTCAAATACAAGACAAGATAGTACGGACGAACGCACTGACGGACGGACGGACGGACGGACTGACTGACTGACGGTGTGACTACTATATGCCCCACTTGCCTCCTGTGAGATTTGAACCCACAACCCCTGGGGTTTCCAATGTACAATACCCAATATTTAAAAGATTTACATAATTTGGAATTAGGAATTATGAAGTGAAATAAAAGTTAGTCAAATGGGCCGTCGTAGATACGAGTACTGTACAGTTATACTGTTATGCTAAGTTAATACATCATAATGGTGGACATGAAAGAACTTATTGAATTATATTTCAGTATAGGTTTGTTGAGTGTTCTTGCATTTGAACACAATGTCATTATCAGTTTACGGCTACTAGAACGCTCGCTCTAGCTACAGCGTACGAACGTTCTAGCTACAGCGTACGCTGTAGTAGAGTGTGCGAACGCTGTAGCTAGAGCGTTCGCACGCTCTACAGCGTTCGCACACAGCGTACGTTGTAGTAGAGCGTCCGAACGCTTTAAATTATTTTTTCTGCATGTCACCTGCGGGGCTCCGTAGATTGGTTTGAAAAGAAGGTGAAGCGCTAATTTGTAATATATTTCCAGTAACCGTGGACAGTTGTACAAAGAGTAGCCTCGTACTGACGTTGACAGACGCCGAGGCGAGTGGGATCGTGTATATTCAGGGTCGCGGCGCCGCTTGCAAACAAGTCACATCCACCGGAACGTTGCAGCACACGTTCGATTTTTCATCTTGTAACATTGCGTGGGTAAGACAATTAATTATATCTCTACAGCTATGGCAATAATTTTGTGCTGCACCTTGACTTCTATCTGTCCGGCGAATGTCTACATGTAACTGTTTTTAATTAATACCTTGTTTTTTCAGGAAGAGTCGTTTAAGGTCGTTATTCAGAAGAAGGCGCTGTACCAGACGGGTGATGACAAGCAGATCCCCATTATGTGTGTGGCCGATCTCGGCGACTTGACGGTTACGGGTGACCTCAACGCTGCGTAAGTCGCCATTTTGTGCTGTTTTCTTTTGCGCTGTATTAATGATGCATAAGTCGCCATTTCGTTCTGTATTACAAGGTCTGTTATGTAGAACATCGTTTATAGTTGTGTTCTGTTTTATCCGTTATATTTCCCGCTGGTATGGATTCTTTGTCGGTGTGGATTTCCGACTTGGCGACGTCAAGCAGCCTTGACGATGTGGATTCCCCAGTTTTAAGTCCCTGACCTGTGAAACCGCTGGGTGTGGCTTGTGACTATAGGATTACCCAATATCCGTCCATCCAATTTTTGTCCGGTCTTTAGGGTCTCACACCACAATTAGTTTCCCTATATGGATACTGTACAGTATTTCCCAACCTCTGATCTTCAAAGCTGGACAGCAGACCTTGTGTTAGTTTAATAGCTTGAGGAAAGCCAAGACCAGTTATTTAAAATAATAAAATACAAACAATATCCAAGATGTTTTTGTTTTTTTCCTCGATCATGTTTATGTAACCCCTATGAAAAATGCAAAGTCCATACACTATCTAGTTGAATATGTGGCACTTTGGTCAAACACTTCTGAAATATGAAATATGAAATATGAATGAAACCTAGTATCAACCTGGGAGTTTCTGTATCATCTGTGTTTTACACTGCAGATATTTGCTTTTTCAAATTAAAAATTTCGTAAAATGGAAGAAAAACAAAAAACAAAGAGTTTCTGTTTACCTTTTGTCTCCAGGTCCGTGAGATTTCAGGGAAGATAATAGAGGTGTGAGATCTGAAGAGCAAATCCCATTTGACCAACAGCATCCAGAACAGAACATATAGTAGCTCTGTGCAATACCCATAAAATAAGACCATATTACGCATGCTTCCATCATATTTAGAAGGACATAATTCAATATTGTATTACTGAGGGTGACGCGTGGACGCTGTGAAATAAATGTGCATAAAGTGTTTTCATAAGACTTACTAGCGTTTTTGTAATAACTATTTTGATTCAATCTTCATGAGATGTTCACCATATTCACCTTTTGTCATCTGATAACCTGAATAAGAAAAATAAACAGTGTCTGAATCTGTGGTAACAAACATAACATTCTAAAGTATACCAGTCATTATTGCAACAGTCATTTTACAAGCTCCGTTTATTTTCAATGTAACAGGGGCGTGTAATGTATACTCGTTCGTGATAGGTGCACTTTTCTGTTCATGTCAAAGAAAGTATGTCACGTGATGTAAACAATGTTGATTTCATTGTGAAAATTCCCATTATGTAATTAATGGCAATCTTAAATGTTTTGGTGAAAATTAAATGTTACAACCTATTTTATTCTCTCCAATTTAAAAATGCGTAAGCAATAAAAAGGTTATTCGAATTATATTGGGATATATGCACTCGTTCTTTTGCGTATTAATATTGTGCTCCTGAAGTCGCGCAATATTAATACGCAAAAGAACTCGTGCATATATCCCAATACAAATCTAATAACCTATAAATATTTATGCATTTAATATGATTATATATGTCAAATAAAATCACAACTAAACAAATATTCAATAGTTAAGTAAATATGAAGAAATATGCAAGTCGTGGTATCACTTGCATGTTGGTGATATAGTGCCTTTAATACAAGACATACGTAAGAAACCCCACCCACTGCAGTATTTCTGCAATATATATGTATCCGACATTTTTATCTTAGTCTGTAAGAAATTTCTCCCAAACGTGGTATGCGTCACCTGCTTTCTGAAAATACAACACAATAAATAAATACCCCACCCAGAACTAACATAACTGAAACTGAAACGGGAACTGTACTGATACAAAGTGTCAAGAACTGTATCCATTTCGACTGGATAACATGTATTTCAGCCAGTGGAGAAATTGTCTCGCTTTACTGGAGGGCAGTGTCAGTCGTGAACAAATCCAATGTCCTGATCATCAAGTTCAAAGTCACAGTGGAGTTCTAATCTCAAACACGGGTATTTTCGTGTCTGTGGAGGAATTGTCCCGTTTTATTGGAGAGTAGTGGCAGTCGTGAACAAATCCAATGTCCTGATCATCAAGTTCAAAGTCACAGTGGAGTTCTAATCTCAAACACGGGTATTTTCGTGTCTGTGGAGGAATTGTCCCGTTTTATTGGAGAGTAGTGGCAGTCGTGAACAAATCCAATGTCCTGATCATCAAGTTCAATGTCACAGTGGAGTTCTAATCTCAAACACGGGTATTTTCGTGTCTGTGGAGGAATTGTACCGCATTATTGGAAAGTAGTGGCAGTCGTGAACAAATTCCATGTCCTGATCATCAAGTTCAATGTCACAGTAGAGTTCTAAGCTCAGACCTGGGTATTTTCGTGTCTGGTCTATGACTCTTAAAGGCACACATGGTAATCTTAAAGTCTGTATCACTCATTAAAATTAGCATCTCGATTTATTAATACAGTATCATTTTGATTTTAAATCTGCTTGCATATATTTAAATACAATTTTGTGCATCGCATCTTACCATCGACCATCGACGATAAGACGCGATGGTAAGATGGCCCTAGCATGCAGTGCTAGCTAGTTTACAGATATTGCATTTTTATCTTCAATTGGGACCCTTTTAATTGTAAAGCCTTATGCGTCCCCTCCCCCACACATCCCCACAACCCCCAACCACCCACCCCTCCTTTAAAATGAATGTTCCTTGTTTATACTAGTGACAAAGACGACGATGCGGGTCAGAACAAGACCGTCAAACCAACAGCCACAATGACGCTATACAAAGACGGGAGCGATGTAGGTGGAGCCACAGTAAAACTCACAGATACCGTTACCATGGAGATTAAGCTCGACACCGACTTCATTCGTGAGTAATCGGTAGTTTCCGGAATGATTCGCTAATTTTCGGAATCATCTTGTTTAACGAAGCCAGATATAATATTATAAGTCCACATTAACAATGTTAATAGCACGCGCTATACCAAGGATCAGGGACGCGAATCTAATGATAATGGTCAATCTAATGCTGAAGATGATCATACGAATGATAGAATTCGAAATAATCGTTCTTAAAAAAAAAATCATTTGAAAATACGTATTTCTATTGTTGGAAGTACCATACAATTATACTCTTATTTTCAGAGGATTTCGACATCAAGGCCCGATCCTGTTCCGCTTCAACCATCGATATCATCACCACATAGTGAGTAATGTTTGAACTTTGTTTTTCAGTAGTTTGTATATAAGCATTTAGTGAGTAATGTATACATAAATATTTAGTGAGTACTTTGTATATAAACATCTAATGAGTAATGTGTGTGTATAACAATCTACTGATTAATTTGTATATAATCATTCAGTGAGTAATTTGTTTCTACGCATCTAGTGATTAATTTGTGTATAAGCTTCTAGTGAGTAATTTGTATCTACGCATCTAGTGAGTAATTTGTGTATAAGCTTCTATTGAGTAATTTGTGTATAAGCATTTAGTGAGTAATTTGTATATACGTATCTAGTGAGTAATGTGTATATAAGCTTCTAGTGAGTAATTTGTGTATAAACATATAGTGAGTAATGTGTTTATAAGCCTCTAGTGAGTAATTTTATATAAGCATCTAGGAGTAATTTGTGTATAAGCTTCTAGTGAATATTTTTTATATACACATCTAAAAGAATAATTTGTGTATACGCACCTAGTGAGTTATTTGTATATAAACATTTTATGAGTAGTTTGTATATAAGCTTCCAGTGAGTAATTTGTATCTACGCATCTAGTGAGTTATTTTGTATATAAGCTTCTGGTGAGTAATTTGTGTGTGATCATAGTGAGTAATGTTTGTAAAACAGATATAGGACATGTAAAACTTCATGTTACAATATAGCGAGTAATTTGTATTTATACACTCATGTGGAGTAATTAAGGTATATATTGTCTCAAACATAGACACTTTTTAATAATAATAATAATAATATTAATAATAATAAATAGTGGTGTTGTTGTTGCTGCTGTTGCTGTTGTTCATGTTGTTGTTGTTGTTTTAATTATGTGTAATGTGTTTATATATTTTTTTAATAAATGTTTTCGTATATATTGTCAACTCTTTAATTATTTAAAACTATTTTATGAATGTCTTTTTAACTTACAGTTGTTCTGCCGACACGGACTTGTTCCCGGAGTTCACACACGTCAGCCAGGGTATTGTCTCGTCAACATTCGGCGCCTTCCGGACCACAGAACTTAATGGTGGATCTGTTCCTATGACATTCTCATGTACCCTTCAAGTCTGCCTTGGTAGCTGCTCAGTCGTAAGTTTTACTTAAATTAAAATTGTATTATATACGGTTACCTATCCATAATTAGTCTTGATCATCTTCGACGCTTGTTGGTAAATACAAACGTATTGACCCTTTGTGCAGAACAAAATGAAACCGGGAACACGAGTCTGTAATTATCTTTTTTTATTATAGTATTTTTGACCATCCACATTTAGTTGTTCGATATGACGAAGTTTCCCTCTTTGTTTATTAATTAATTTAGTGTCTTTCTGTCGTTCTATATATCTTCGATAGAATGTGCGTCTGTATCAGCCAATCAGAAACGATACCAGAATCTCGACAAACTGCAAACGTATTTTAGAAAACTGTTCTAGACGTTTGTCTTGAAAACAAGCAGGCGTCGCAGTTGATCTAGACTAATCAATACTATACACCTTGTATCTTCAATTTCTGACAATGAATTTCAAAAACATGTATCGCTACTAGCATTTTCTAATTCTACTTCACGATCATGCTAAAAATAGATTTCAGAACTACCTTATGATGTCACTATGTGTATTTCCCATTCACAAATGTTGCGACATTCGCAACAACTTGATTAATTTCGTGGTCTCATATCTCGAATGTATTTATACGAAATCCGGTCAAAATCAGTATTATTATCAAAGTTTTGCACTTTTTCATTTAGCCGATAGCTTTCTTACATGAAAGCGCTGATATTACCAACATGTGTATTGAAAAACGAACACAAAACGCACATCATACATGAACACGTGTGGTTAATGGTCATATTGTTTATTGTTTATACAGCGACAGTGCACTATTTTCACTCCATCATCACTCACCTGCCCCATCCCCACCTCTCCATTACAATAGGATGAAAATAGGCCTTTAACTACAAACTATAATTGCATGTGTATGTATATGTTTGTGGTTTATAGTCGCTTTAACAAACTTTTAGTCATATCACGACGGTGATTGCTTGACCGTCCATAAACTAAAATAAAACAAATGCTAATATATTTCAGACATCATGTGCCAACGGAAACTCCGGTTGGGGAAGGAAGAAGCGTGAGGCTGGAATCGTTAAACGTCAAGCCAACGACGACAGTGGTGTGGAAGACATAAATGTTGGAGGCATGATCGAGATCACCACTCAAGAAGTTATCCTTTCCGGTATTTATACATGATAATAAAGCATGGTGCCGTGGTGTAGTGGGGTATATCCTACAAGCATGTTAACAAACCATAGGAATATATTTGATAGTATGGAGAGGGTGATCCCGGAATCCTCTTTAGGCTTTCCCTTCTCTCTTGGAGCGATTTCAAGTATCTCAAATATTGTTTTGATGAGACAACATTAAGTACTCACAGTCTAA
The DNA here is from genome assembly GCA_037043455.1 of Cyrtodaria siliqua. NCBI lineage: Eukaryota > Metazoa > Mollusca > Bivalvia > Adapedonta > Hiatellidae > Cyrtodaria > Cyrtodaria siliqua. Next base: position 77,768 of record JAWPHD010008119.1, read on the forward strand.
AAAGAGCTCACGTTTGTCAGAGTGGCCATGGATTTGACCGGAAGTTAAAGAACATTTTATCTATATATTTTTTTATTTTTTTTTATTATTATTTTTTTTTATTTTAAATTTGTTAAAACAAATAGATCTATTTCTCAATTAACAAAAATGTTTTGACTTAATTTTGATTGAGATGTGTATATTCAAAGCTAAAAACCCATTAAATCTTTAGAAATCAATAATTCGTTATTGTTGGTGTAAATACTGCGGCACCAACACTTGATTACGTAACTTAATCATCGCTGTAATAGTTAAGGTAATGCCAATTGAAAAATATGTCAACGTTTTAAATTGCAGGCGAGAAAGACGATGGCGGTTTATGTATGGATATGGGAGCGTTTGTTGCCATTCTGATCTTTATGTGTGGTACGTCACTTTTCTAGATTTGTATCTTTAGTACAAGTGAACTTTTTTTATTATTGCAATTTAAAGCTAGATACTTTGGACGAATTAATCTCATTAAAGGAAATATCTTTCTTTTTTTCTATAAGGTTTTCATTTTGAGGACTATAGTTAGCCATCTTAAAAAAATAAAAATGGATGGGGTACGGTCAAGTTAAATGTTCAACCAAATGCATATTTTCGGCATGAGCAATGTCAACCATATAGTGCATGATAGTCATTCAACACTATTGATGTGAACACAATAACAGAAAGAAAACTTATATGGCAGAAACTGTGCCCTTTATACCCGAAAGATGTGCACAGTTTTTACTCAATGCTGTTTTGTTTTTTACGTGAAATAAATTGGTCCACAGAATAGTCCATGTATCCATCTAGCGCTCATGAGACATCATTTCTAGATGAAATGAGCCGTGTTATCACATCATTCAAAGTACACCATTGTAAGAAAACAAAGATAATCTTTCAATAACAATGTGGCATGCATGACCATATTTAAAATACAATGTATGTACATCATAAAACGTCCATGTTTTATTTACACATTTCTTTGACAGGTGGTCTGGTTGCCTCCAGTATCTCCGCCGGAATAATGACGAAGAAGGTTATTAGCAAAGGCAAGCTTCTCAAGCAACTCGGAGGACAGTCATCCGGGTACTAAACTACGACGGAAAGCGCCTGGAACACATGGATGATGTCAATCAAGAACAAGATGGCGGATTTAAAGCACGACTTTCAAGCATCAACTTTCCATTAATAATGTTTTAATTATTTATGTATGGCAATTTTTACTGTATTGTAAGTCAATCCGTTTATTTTCAGTTAACACGATTCATAGTTTTCATTCGCTCGAGACATTATTATCTAATTGCATCTTTCAAAAACTGCATGTTTAAACATAATCATCGTATGCCACCATTTAAAATTCACATCTTTTTAACCCTTTCGCTGCCACAGTCGAAGACATTGATTTTTGCGACCATTGTAAACCCAGCTCAATCTGTCCATAATGTGCATATTGATCAGGGTTTACACTGTACCCACTGGGTAAGAATGTTTACCATAACACTTTATATACAAAATATCACTGGAAGGTTTGAATTTAAATTTTAGCAGACGACATTTACAATTTGGCGGCGAAAGGGTTAAAGCTGTACACATATTACATAGATTTATTTTCCTGTTCAGACTTACTATGCAGGTTAAATGACCGCTTTTACTATGCAGGTTAAATGACCGCTTTGATCGTTATGTCCTTTCAATACCATAGAAATCGTATATAATAAAAATAGTTGACCAAATTACCGTATTTGCAAATAAAGATTGACCACCATATGCTTTGTTTACTTACACAAAACAACTCTAAATGTTAGATTTTCTGATACGTTCTCCGTTAAATATCCATGCCATCGGTTTAGTATCCAAATATTTTAACGAAGCCTGAATTCCTGCGCGGCGGCCCAGGCTGTTTTCCTGCTTTGAAACATTTGTATCACAAAAATAAAACGTTAAGCGAAAAATGTCCGCCATCTTAAAAAAAAAGAAGTAAATTACAAGTACATCCTTAATAAACAAACCAGAAGTCTCTCCAACCCCAAAATGTCTTTCAATGCCCATCTGTTAGATGTGTTGACTGTATCATATTAAATAAGGCATCATTACAGATACCACCTTGTTATGATTGTTACTTATTTTGGATAGTATTATTTTTCCGAACTACTTCTTTGTTATTGCGTATTTATATATACACGAGCATCTTTGTGTTTTACTTATATTGCCTATTAATGCAGCCTTGTCGGTTAGAGAATAGTTCATGGCGGGAATTTCTTTATTTACACTGTCCCGTTTTATTGGGACGACAGTAGGGTAAATGTGAGGTTTGTTGCACCCTAGAACCTGGTTTAAACCCCCAGCGGCCTTTTTTGCCACTGACCGTTCCAAGGCGGTAGCCCTATGGTCAACCCCTTTGTGTTTGTGATGTCTTATTTGGCCTTTTATTCATCTTTAAAGTTGTTCTTTGTTTCTGTGTGTGTTTGTGGTTGACTGTCGTCATTGAATGCTACTTTTCTTGTTCGATTTTTATATCTATATTAGATGTTCACACAGTTTAAAGGTTCATATTGTACTAATCGATCTATCGTGCAAATCTGATGGTTGTATTCTGCTTGTGCGATTCAGATTTTAAAAAAAGCACTGCGAGAATCCCATCAAAAATAAAAGTGTTATTATAATGACGGCTATTGCTTCGCGACGACTATTGCTTCTTTGCCAGTATGTAAAACTGTGAAACCTGGGTGTGGTCAAAATTTGACCTCACTATAGCAATGGAAATTTCATTTAAATTCCAATACTTTTCATGGTGGACAGAAGCTGTAGAAGTTGTATCAACTAAATAGAGGATCTTACATTAGTGCCTGTTTAATATTAAATTTACTGAATGTTGTTTAACGGCTCATCAACACACTATAGGTTATTTAGAGCCCCAGAGAGAGGGGAAGGATACATAGGAATCCGGGAACCGTGCCCTACTCTTATTATCGAATATATTCCAATGGTTCTTTAACGTGCTCGGAGGATAGACCGATACACGGGACCGCCCGGTTTACGTTCCCAACCAACGGACGAGGCTTAAGGAAAGTGTCTTGCCCAAGAACACACCGATGAAACTCAGTGGCACCACGGAGGATTGAACCCGGGGCCTCCGGTTACAAATCCGCCGCGCTACCGACTGCGCCACGCCAGCAACGCATTGGATACAATTGTATGATATGAAGCTGTCCAGAGCATCATATCAAATTTGGACTAGGTACGATAAGGGTCAAAATTGGCCCTCAATATTGAAAGTTTTAATGCACAAGTTTAGAATATCTAATTTAGCTACAAATGAACTGAATCAATATTAAAACTCATTACAAGTACGTTTGAAGGCTCTAAATGAGTTTAAGAGCCTCACAAGCAAGGCATTTTCTTTCAAAAAATGACATTTTTGTTCATTTTCATCAGTTTTCGATTCGTTTTTGGTCTTTGAAATACAGAGCGCACCCACGAGCACAGTTGATTTTTTGTTGAAACAGGTACTTAATAAGGATGCATCATCAGCCAAAAAACTGTGTGTGCTCAGAGGTGCGCTCTATATTTTTAGGATCAAAATCTTGCCCAGAAAGGTCCAAAATCTACAAAATATAACAAAATTACCAAAAATACCGTTCTTTGAGACCCTATTAAATCTTCTAGATAAATAAAATAAATAAAAATATATTTTGAAGATGGAATATTATCAATTTACTTCAATATGCACAACAGATTATAAGTAAATATTATTTTTTTGCATTTTGCATATATTGGGGGCCAAAATACCCCCTTATCATACCTTGTCCACCCAACGAGTTTAATAAATTCAATATTAAATAAGCACGAATGTGAGATTTTATTTGTCAAACAACTTAAAAAAGCCTCATAATCAACGATCCCTTGGAAGCAACACTACAAACAAGGGATAAAATAGCTGACTCGGTTTTATTGAGTCTGTTCATGAGAGGTAATGTAGGCGTGCAACACCTCTCACGTCTCCTAGAAACGGCTTTTAAAGCGATATTCTACTTTAAAGCCACACAGATTATGTATGCTTGATGATCTCAAAGGACCAGTAAGTAATAACACTACTGATTTTCAGTCGGGCGTCTTTTTACGGCCGCCACACAGCACTAAACAAACGCTGGTGTGAATGTCAATAACTATTAAAAATGGGATCCCTTGGAAGCAACAAACACAAACATGAGATAAAGTAGCAGACTCGGCTTTATTGAGTCTGTTCATGAGAGGTAATGTAAAGTCAGTAGTTTTTTCTTATATAAGTGGTACCGAAAAACGAAACCCATTCCCAATGGCAAAAAGTATGTTTTTTTCCCAATTGGAGTGAAAACAAATGCCCAATCAAAAAATATTAGTGTAATGAAATACTACAAAAGAATGTAAACATGGAAATGTGTTTGCAATGTATTTAAGCATACAATATTGCTTTTGTTTGATAGTGAAAAATTCCCAGATTAAGGCAAAACACCGCGAATTTCCCCAATTGAATGGGTACCGTGGACTTAGTACGTGTCTACGGTACTATTTCCAAAAGGGTGAAAAAAATCGCTGAAAGTGCAACACCTCGTATGCCTCCTAGCACCGGCTAAATCGATATTCTACTTTAAAGCCATAACGAGTGGGCTTGATTATCTCAAACACGTTGTCGTGGCGATGACATTGTATGATGACGTCGAATGTTGATTCGATCTTCTCCGTACGAAGCCGAACAACGGAACTTCCTCGTCGATTTCCGTAATACGGTATTTTATCTTACGGAAATCGACGGGACTATTCCGGAATAGTCCGAGCTGAACGGAAAAGAACGATGATTCGGCCTTCATTTGCATATGTATTTCACAAGTGTAAGATGATAAATACATCATAGCTTTATTACACTCCCACACCGCGAGTTATATAATAAAATAAGGTATGTGATAAAATAAGCTTTTCCATATATTGGTGTGTGTAAAACATATGATATCTATATATACAAATTGTGGACCTCCGGTACAGTACCATGTTTGACCCAGGGGAAAAAAACACATAAAAACGTACACTTGATAGTTAAGTCCTGACGATCGATTCTAAAAAAACGAGTTGTCAAATCTATGGTGCGGTTTTTGAGAAGTAGATTTTTAAGGTTTGGACTATTTCTAGTAACAGCGGTCGCTTTGAAAGTCCGACTGACTATTGTTTTATTCTGTAAACATGGTAAAACAAAACAACATTAGTAAAATTATCAAACTTTTTGGACAAAAAGGGCACAAGTTCTGCCACATAAGTATTCTTTCTGACATTATCACATCACTAGTGTTGAATTACTGTCATGTACTATACACTACTCAACTTTTATAATCGGTCACCCAGGGTTTTTGAAAATAAAACGAATACTAAAACTGGAAATCACCGAAATCATCGAAATCACCGAAACGCATACCAATATTTTATTAAGTTTATCAACAAGGTTTATGTCCAGTCAAGTCATATTAAGTTTTATAAATCGCTAGCGATATTTGTTAAACGACTCCAGTTAAAATTTCAAATGAAAATATGAATTATTAAAAAATATATAATTTTTTGAAAAGTGACCGATTATAAAAGTTGAGTATGACTGACATTGCTCATGCCTAAACTATGCATTTGGTTGAACATTTCACTTGACCATATATCATCCATTTGGATTTTTTTAAAGATGGCGGACCAATAGTTCTTAATGATTCATCAATATACAGCCGACCCAACAATAAGGATACATAGGGTTCCGGGAAACTGATGTTCTCAAACAAATATTTAAAGTGCCTGGCTGATAGACTTGTCTCCCTATCTCAAGGACTGGCTAAGGAATCTGCCTAATATCACACTGGCTTATCTAAGCGGCGTCGGCGAGGCTTGAAAACGTGTCCCCGGATTTAGAGACCACCTCCACTGGACCACACCAGCCCCCAGTATGTACTAAGATATGCAAATGTGACATCCTATGAACATTTCAGTCTATAATGAGAATCCAAGGGTGCCTGACCATGCGCGTACTGTTCTGTTGAACTATCTTAACCGGGACCGACAGTAATGCATACAACGCATACACGACTTGATGACTGGTGAAATACGCACACATGGAACCCTGGCTTTTTTATTTACTCAGCTGGCACACTTTGCACGAGATACGTATCGGTATGGTATAACTGACGATTACAACGTGAACGCACGTGCTTGTTTTATGAGAACTTGGTCAACACACAACGCGGATATTTACTTCTTGACTTCTACACAAGCAAGACATTGGTTACTGTCGATGTTCCGAAGGTAAACTTACTAAAGTATTTGTGCAAATGCTAGTATAGTTGATCAAGATTAGTTCTTTCTGCACATATATCTTCGTAATTAATACATCTGTCATGGTTTGTTTTAGTTTTTCAAAGTTCATAATTTGGTATTAGACTATATCTGACACACTGACACAGGTCTAGAAACATGGCATATAGAAAGTGAAGTGATTTAATTGACGTAACCATATACCAAACATACTTATACATGTAGGTAGTAGTAATTGTTGAAAGAAAATGGTCGTATAGTTGAAAGGACAATGTCGACATCAAAACATTCCGCTCTTCCGCATTGATACAAAATGGCCGCCCAGCAAATGTCGTTGGATCTGGTAAAATCCCACCTTTACAGAAAAATCATATAACGGACAGGGGCGTAGCTAGACGAATAAGTGATAGGCCTTTGCCTTCTGTTTGGGTTTGGCATATATGTTTTATGTATAGAATTATTGTATTGTTATTTTGTTAAGCTTTCGATACATATTTTCAATATTTTTGTCAGATAAAACGTGCAACCTCACCCACCGCTATCCCCCACCCCCTCCTCATCCTGTAGATGTAAATGTGTTTTTAGCTCGACTATTCAAAGAATAAGAGAGCTTATGTAATCACCCCGGCGTCGTCGGCGTCGTCAGCGTCGGCGTCCCACATCAAGGATTGCATGTAAGCTGTGTTTACAAGTCTATGACATACATTTCTTATCTTAGCACAATCAAATTTGGCCATTAGCTTCCTTATAGCATTATCTTAAGGACTGCATAAGCAAATTTGGTTCCTGTAACCCATGGGCTCCCATGGAACCCAAATTCTGATTGCCCTTAAAATGTGTTTATTTCACATCACATTTTGCGTGTAAGCTGTGTTTACAGGTCTATCTTGTCCTAGCTGAACTAAATTTGGGATTTGGTTTCCTTATAGTATGTTGTAAAGGGCTGGTAAGTAATTTTGTCTTCTGCAAATTCTGGGCTCCTATGCAACCCAAATTGAGATGGCCTATAAAATGTGCAATAAAGGCAGACCAAGGCTTGCGTGTAAGCTGTTGTATATATCTATAATTTTGGTTTGGGATTTCTTATAGCATTATGCATCTTATTACTTCACCCATATTTAGGCATGGCTACCTCCTCCTCGTCCCAACCCCCCCCCCACCCCTCCCACACACACACACCCCGCCCACCCCATTCCACGTGGTTTGTGTTGTTTTATTTCATCAAATCTATATCAATGATGCGCCCGTGCCCTGCCCCCCCCCCCCCTCACACATCCCGCCCATCCCATTCTTCCACGCCTTTTTTATTTTTTATTTTTTTCTGTGTTGTTTTGGTCAATTCTTACACATATAGCTATGTTGTCCTCCCCACCCCCACCCCTCACCCCCACCTTCCCACCCCGCCTCCCCCACCGCCCTCGAAATTCGTTTATTATTGTTAATTCTTTTTTTTTTACATATTTTTGTGTTGTTTTGGTCAATTCTTACGCATATAGCTATGTTGTCCTGCCCTTCCCCACCCCACCCCACCACTCACCTCCGTCTTCCCACCCCGCCTCCCCCACCGCACTGGAAACTCGATTATTTATTTTTTACATATTTCTGTGTTGTTTTGGTCAATTCTTACACATATAGCTCTGTTGCCCCCACCTCCCCCATCCCACTCGAAACTCGATTATTGTTTTTTTTTCTTCTTTTTTTTTTTTTACATATTTCTGTGATGTTTTGGTCAATTTTTACACGTATATCTATGTTGCCCCAATCGCGGCCCCACCCCACCCCACCCCCACCCAACCCCATCCCCACCCCGCAACTCGATTTTTTTATTATTATTATTATTGTGTGTTTGTTTTTTTACATATTTCTGTGTTGTTTTGGACTATGTTTACACATATAGCTATGTTACCCCCACACACCCCATCCCCTAACCATCCCCAACCCCATCATCCCACCACCCGAATGTATATATGTTTTTTTTTTTTTTTTTACATATCTCTTAATTGTTTTGTTTGATCAGTTTATCAATATGTTTCGCCCCCACCACCAACCATCCCACCATCCCATCATCACCACCACAAGAATGTTGTTTTTTTTGTGTTCTTTTACATATGTTTGTGTTTTTTGTTTCATCAAATCTATATCAATGATGCGCCCGTGCCCTGCCCCCCCCCCCCCCCCTACTCCCACCCTGTGTTATTTTGGACTATGTTTACACATATAGCTATGTAACCCCACACACCCCATCCCCTAACCATCCCCAACCCCATCATCCCACCACCCGAATGTATATATGTTGTGTTTTTTTTTTTTACATATCTCTGTATTGTTTTGTTTGATCAGTTTATCAATATGTTTCGCCCCCACCACCAACCATCCCACCATCCCATCATCACCACCACAAGAAGTGTTTTTTTGTGTGTTCTTTTACATATGTTTGTGTTGTTTTGTTTCCTTTCCTTTCCCCCCCCCCCAACACCCCCCCCCCCCACCCCGCCCACCCCATTCCACGCCTTTTTTATTTTTTGCTTTTTTCTGTGTTGTTTTGGTCAACTTCTTACACATATAGCTATGTTTCCCCCAACCCCACCCGGCCTCCCCCAACTCGAAACTCGATTGTTCGATTTTTTTTAAACATATTTCTATGTTGTTTGGTCAATTCTTACACATATAGCTATGTTGTCCTCCCCACACCCACCCCTCACCTCCACGTTCTCACCCGCCTCCCCCACCGCTTTCGAAATTCGATTATTATTATTATTATTATTTATTCTTTTTTTTTACATATTTTTGTGTTGATTTGGTCAATTCTTACGCATATAGCTATGTTGTCCTGCCCATCCCCACCCCCACCCCACCACTCACCTCCGCCTTCCCACCCCCACCGCACTCGAAACTCGATTATTATTATTTATTTATTTTTTACATATTTCTGTGTTGTTTTGGTCAATTCTTACACATATAGCTCTGTTGCACCCACCACCCCCATCCCACTCGAAACTCGATTATTGTTTTTATTTTATTTTTACATATTGGTCAATTCTTACACATATAGCTATGTTGACACCTCACTCCGCCTCCGCCACACCCCACTCGAAACTCGATTTTCTTTTTTTTACATACTTCTGTGTTGTTTTGGTCAATTTTTACACGTATATCTATGTTGCCCCAATTCCGGCCCCACCCCACCCCCACCCCACAACTCGATTTATTTTTTATTAATATTATTGTTTGTTTTTTTACATATTTCTGCGTTGTTTTGGACTATTTTTACACATATAGCTATGTTACCCCACACACCCCATCCCCTAATTATCCCCAACCCCATCATCCCACCACCCGAATGTATATATGTTGTGTTTTATTTTTTTACATATCTCTGCATTGTTTTGTTTGATCAGTTTATCAATATGTTTCGCCCCCACCCCCAACCATCCCGCCATCCCATCATCACCACCACAAGAATGTGTTCTTTTTTGTGTTCTTTTACATATGTTTGTGTTGTTTTGTTTCATCAAATCTATATCAATGATGCGCCCGTGCCCTGCCCCCTCCCCCACCCCCATTTGTTTATGGGATCCCCTCACATGGAGGACAGGGGGAGGGGAATTGCTTTCATTTTATCTTCCATTATTTGGATATTAACATTTTTAAACGCAATCATTTACATATAAAACAATTAAAATTAAATTCAGATACACAGAATGATAAAATATCAATAAAAGAAAAACTGAATGAGGCCACAATAAAAATAGCCAGATATCCCATTCCTCCCAGAGTTGCCTTTTGACCACACATTTCTTTAAAATGACAGCAATTTTGGATTAAAACTGATAAAACTATTAAAAGTTCACACCCTGCCCCAAATATTACTATAATTTGTATGAGATTCTAAAATAATTTTATATCTGCCCGAGTTTCTATACCCGTACCGCCCCCAAACCCACCCCACATTGTTTAGCCTTGTTTTCTGATGGTATATATGGGCTATATAGTTTATTATTCTCTGAAAAATCGCATAGTCGAGCTGCGCTGTTCTCCGACATCTCTTGTTATACTTTTGTTTCCATATTCTTTCTCTGTTATACACAGAAGCATATGCCTGGCTACGCCCCTACTACTATTGTTATTTTTATGATGTTTTATTCTTCATGATATGTTGCGTTGCCTTGTCGTTTAGGTTTTACATGATAATGCAAAACTACACATTCATATAAATCCCCATATATACCTGCTTTCCATTACAGCCTTCAAGTATGTCGTTATCACCATTCCAGAAAGAGAAACTAGAATACTACTTCAATTTCTTTGGTAAGAAACATATCCTCGTGTTTTCCATAATAGTTTACCCACCGGCACCAGGGCTTTTTCCCCGTATCGATTTGATTGGATAATTTGAATTGAATTATCACATTGAATAGAATAGAATAAAAATCATCCAATCAGATCACTGCGTGTAATCCCGTAACAACAACCGGCTGTTTTGAGTGAGAATATTTTCTCGAAACGGGGGAAAAAGCGAAAACATCACATTTTTTGTGCTATAAAGGTAGTCCCTGAACTTTATGAAAGGGTAAGCTTGAAGACCCTTATTAGCATTATTGAACACCACCAGTGCTTTCCCAGAGCATTATCCGTGGTAAAAAATACGGACGTTGAAAGTTGGTCACCCTGCTTTCCGTTCAACACCACGTGAAATATAGTTTATAGTGGGTTGGGGACAATTTCAAAAATCTTGAGATTTTGTTGATTTTCTACGATATATTCATAAAATGGATAGTAAAAGTGTGTTATAACAGACAGATATGTGTTTATGACTCTGGTGCCAGTGAGGTTACCCTTGGTTTTGCCCCGCAGTCGTCACGTGATTTGCTATTCATCCTTTATTGCTCACCTGTTCATGTTTTACATTAACTTTTATAAGGAAAGACCTGGAAAATCATCTCTGAAACCACAAGGCATATACCTATCATATTGCATGTAGCATTTATAAGCTTTTAGGCAGAGGGGTCACAGTTTAACATGGAGTTGTATTGGAACCTCTTACACACCTTCCTCTCTGAAACTATAAGAGGTAGAAGTCTAATATATTGCATCTTTAGCATAAGTTTGTGGCTTTCTACAAAGTTTGTCCAAATGGTGACCCTGGGATCAAATCTGGCCGCACTGCAGGAGTGCCATAGTTCACATGTATGTTCAACTGGTGACCGTGAGGTTAAAAATGGCCCGGTCCTTATAGCTACAGAGACTTTAAAAACATATAAAACTACAAGAGCTAGAGGTCTAATACCTTTGTGGATAACTTTTTGGGATCAAAATTGACCCCCAACTAATAATCACATGTTTTAAATATATTTATATGGGGAACACTATGAGCAATCTTCTTTTCTGAAGCCACACGTCATAAAGCTGACAAGTATTGCATGTTTAGCATAAGTTTGTGGCCCTCTACCAAATTTGTTCAAATCGTGACCATGGGATCAAATCTGGCCCCACCGCAGGAGTGACATATTTCACATATACATATGTAGGCCTCATATATTGCATGTAGCATACGCACTTTGTCTCTGTGAAGTATGTTCAACTGGTGATCCTGAGGTTAAATATGGCCCGGCCAATGCAGCTACAGAGACTTAACAAGGGCTAGAGGTCTAATACTTTTGTGGATAACCTTTTGGGATCAAAATTAACCCCCACCAAATGATCACATGTTTTAAATAGATTTATAAGGTGAGCACTTTGAACACTCTTCTTTTCTGAAGAAAGAAATATAAAAGATCGGACAGGGAAAGTAGCATTCAAGGAGGACAGTCAACCACAAAACACAGAAACAAACACGCCAACAGACAAAGAAGAAAGTAAAATAATATTAAATGCAAACGACATCACAAACACAAAAGGGTTGACAATAGGGCTACCGCCTTGGAACGGTCAGTGGCAAAGTAGGCCACTGGGTGTTTAAACCGGTTCTAGGGTGCACCAAACCTCACACTTACCCTACTGTCATCCCATTAAAACAGGACAGTGTAAATAAAGAAATCCCCACCTTGATCTAATCTCTAACCAACAAGGCAGCATCAATAGCCAATATAAGTAAAACTCAAATATGCTCGTGTAACTATAATAAAAAACAACAATAGCCTAGACATATTTAACGAAGCCTTGTCAGAGAAAAATCCATTTCTCTGAAACCACACGGCATAGAACTCTCATAAAAATATAATTGCATGAAGTATACGCGTATGGTCCCATACCAAGTGTGTTGAAGTGGTGACACTGGGGTCAAATCAGGTTACGCCTGTGTTTTTACAGTTGTACAAAGAGAAAACGCTTTAGAAACTCTTCTCTGGAACTACACTATCTAGAGATGTAAGAGTTTGCATGTTGTATAAGCGTATGGTCCTCTTCGAAGTTTATTTCAATGATGATCATGGTTTAGATTTGGCACTGCCATTGGGTCACAGTTGGACTTATAAATGGGGGAAACTAAAATACAAGAATGTCTGTCTCGCCACTTATGTTAATGTTGTAAGCGCCTACAATGGACAAGGTCATCAGCTGTACAAGGCACTGCGAGCGTATGTATGTACCTCGTAATGTGAGCAGTTAAAAGTAGTTCATGTTGTATATATAGTAGGAAGCAATTGTGAAATTAATAACAGACCACAAAATACGTTTTAGACTACGTTCAGCATCTGAAGTTTGATGATTATATCGCACCCAGCCATATATTTTCAAACATACTGTCTTGAAATTAATTACACTTTTCCTTAGCCTCGTCCGTCGGATGGGGACGTAAACCGGGCGGTCCCGTGTATCGGTCTATCCTCCGAGCACGTAAAATAACCATAGGAATCTATTCGATAATAATAGTAGGGCAGGTTCCCGGATTCCTATGTATCCTTCCCCTCTCTCTGGGGCGGTTCTAAATAACCTATACCGTGTTGATGAGCCGTTAAACAACATTCAATTCAATTCAATTGAAATTAATTGGAACAAGGTACGTGTCATTTTAAACAGATAAAAGAAAACGTCGCTACAACGGAGATCCAACATTTATTTTCATATGTTTTTATATTTTGTTTCAGATTCAGACGGCAATGGCCATCTCGAACTTAGCGACCTTAGCGGGTTCATGAAGGTATGTTGGTACTGCATTCATTTGGCTGATGTGCAAGAAATGCCGTGACTCAGAACTATTCTGAAATCATACGGGATTTATAAAAGAAACAACAACATAATGTCACATTGTAACGCATATAACACAGCCAAAAGCATTAAACTAAGTTGAAACTTCACTTTTAAAACCGTTTTACTGAAAGATGATTAACATACTAAGATGATTAACATATACTCAACAACAAAAAGAAACTTCCGCAACTTTACCCATACATGTAGACGCAATGAAAATATATTTTATATGTTATTACTTTTGTTAAAAGTCCAGCACTGTCATGAAAACAATTTTCCTTGAATCAGACTTGTACGCACAGTTATTCCCCTTGTTTTGGTTTAAACAGCATTTCCGGGTCTTGTGGTTTAAATTTTGATCGAACACAGTTTTGTTCTATTGAAATAAACAGAAGATAACCCCAGCACCAAAAAGACGGAGAAAGTAAGCTGACCTGTTCACTCACTTTTGCGCCATACAGCTTTCAAGAATGAATATTTTCAGATTACCTCCCTTTATAATAAAAATATAGTGATTTCGCAATTTGAATAAAAACATGTTTTAGCAGCAACACACTAACTCTGGTTTTTGATGATTATTAATATTGATCAGAATGATTGAGTGATAAGTAGAAAATGATGAAATTATATCTAGATTGGTGTACAAAGTGTAACAAAGTCAACCCTATGCAAATCACAACTCTTTTTTTTGTTCAGTATACTAAGATGATTAAAAGTGTTTCATATACATGTATATAATCTTACTTATTAGCAAACACCACATTGGAACACATGTCAACTATGGAAACAATTTCACACAATCCTTTCTGTGGGTCTTATTTTTCAGAAGGTGCTGGACTTCACTGGTTGGCACGAGGACTTCCCGAAGGCACGAGAATGTTACGAGGTGCACGAATGTTTCTTTAAAACACTGAACGAAAAGGTGGTTAAACAAGGACAAGGTACCATATTTGTGTATTTTGAATTAAATTCATTGCGAGTTTCCCAAATGCATTGAAATTCATTTCGTCTGTCACGTGTCTTTTAATCTATATTGGCTTTTTAATTGACTTCTCGAAAAATGTAAGCAATTGAGTATTCTACTCATAGAGACAAACACCAATGTTCAGTTCTGCAATTAATGATCATTTCATGTACGTTCGTGATCCATTTTAAGTCATCAATAGCTGGGCCTATATGCTTTAACTTTAACGTTGGTTACCATAACCAAATTGACATGATTTTTGCACGACATCGATTCTGGTAATTTAAAACTTATTTCATAAGGTCCATGTCTAAGTCCTTAAACGGACACACGATAATCGTGAAGTGTTTATCACGCATTGAAATAATCAGCATCTCGGTTTACTTATTCATTATCATTTTGACTTTAAACTCGCTTGCATATAAGTAAATACAATATTGAATTTTCGTTGTTTCGTCTTATTCTACCATATGTTTAAATGTATTACTGGTACAATAATTATAGGTTATTTAACATGGTTCTGTACAATACGGAGATATATTTGGACGAGTACACAGCTGGAAAAGTCATATTGGACGAGCCGTTAGGCGAGTCCAATATGATTTTTTCCAGCTGTGTACGAGTCCAAATATATCCCGTATTGTACAGAACCATGTTAAGTAACCTTTTTATTCTATACCTTTATTTTAACCAATCATTTATAATTCGGATATAACTTTCGTTTGTTTCATGCTTTCAAGCAAGTCGCTATGAACATCGAAAGCACAATTGCATGTAGGTCTATGTATTTTATATATTGTGTTCGACATGGCTTACTCTCAAGCTTTATTTGCTTGAAAGAATGCCCATTTCTCCGTTGTCAACAGTGATTAAATACTACCGAAGGTCAGTTTCAAACAATGATATATTATGCTAGTTTTTTGTGTTTTTTTTTTGTTATAAAGGAAAATTAAATAAAAATATGTGCAATAGATAGGTTTTCATTACTTGACAACAATTTATGGTTAGGTAATGACAGAAGCCTGTCGGTTCTGATTTTTATTCGGACCTTTTCACGCGTTTCGGTCTTTATCATAGGTTTAACATGGAACCTGTGAAGCGTACAATACGAACAAAATACGGGATATTTTGTACGCGCGTGCGTCCCGATACGGAAATATATTGTACGGTCACATGACTCGAAAGAGCGTCTACGATTGGATGTATAAATTAGGTATAGAATAATTAATAATAATGCAACAGTTAATAATCTTCAAAAACAATTTTCTCCCTACTATTCATGTAATTAATATTAATGATCGAACAAATGCAAGTTATTTAGAAAAAACAACAGGACGCCGTATTTCCTTTAAAAAATCAAGCCTTTAATAGCCATTGACTATGACAGTGATATATCCATACATCTAGATAAATGATATATATTCATACCAAAAGTAGATGGTCATGTCGGACTTTGACCAACATTAAACTTGTCTACATCTTAATATTCTGTATAATGGACAGGGTAGTAAGTATCGTAAAGGTTCCACCCTTATTTGTTCTATATACATTTCATTTACCACGTGCTTATTTAACACGTGTTTATTCTTTGTATTAGGCCAGATCAGTTTGGACAAGTGGTTCAAAATGTGGGAGAGTATGATTCCGGGATGTATGTCCATGCTAAATTTTCCTATTTGGTTGAGGCTCCTGCCTAAATCCCTCTTCAGAATCATCGACAGTAAACGTAAGTCATATTATTTTAACAATACTCATTGAACACGTAGCAGGGCCTGTATATATTTTATTAAACACCCTTGACACATTCCAATATAAAAGTATCAACCTAGATCAAAAGGTAAATGAATGTATTAGGACCATCACCGGTGCTTCTAAATTAATGTTTCGTTAGGTGTTAGTTTGGTTCATTCGTTAATTTACCTGTTGTTGTTTAACGACTTAACACACCATTATAAACATAAATGTTATTTCGAGCCACCCCAGAGGGTGGGAAAGGATGCATAGAAACTGGAAACCCTGCCCTACTCTATCGAATAGATTCCATCAGGTATTTAACCCCAGGAATCGGACACATCCCTTGACTATCCACTACCAATATATTAAAATATATATCTATTTTTAGCTCGACTATTCGAAGAATAAGAGAGCTTATATTATCACCCCGGCGTCGGTGTCGGCGTCCCACATCAAGGTTTGCGTGTAAGCTGTGTTTACAAGTATTATGTCAATTACATTTCTTATCCTAGCATAACCAAATTTGGCCATGGGCTTCCTTATAGCACTATATAAAGGGCTGCATGAGCAATTTTGGTTCCTGTAACCCCTTGACTCCCATGGAACCCAAATTCTGATAACCCTTAAAACGTGTCTATTTCGCATCAAATTGTGCGTGTAAGCTGTGTTTACAGGTCTTTATCTCTTACACATCTTGTCCTAGCTCAACTAAATGTTTGAAATGGTTTCCTTATAGTATGTTATAAAGGTTTGCGTAAGTAATTTTGTCTTCTGCAAATTCTGAGCTCTCATGGAACCAAAACTGTGATGGCCCATAAGGCAGATCTAGGTTTGCGTGTAAGCTGTTGTATATATCTATACTTTTGGTTTGAAATTTCTTACAGCATTATGCATCTTATTCATACTTCACCAATAGTGCGGCATGGGCTCCCTCATCCCTTTTTTTGTGTTGTTTTGGTCAATTCTTACACATAGATCTGTTGCACCCCCACCCCCGACCCCCCCCCCCTCCCCCGCCCGCACATTCCCCCTCCCCCACCACAAACACACCGCCTCTCCCCCTCCCACTCGAAACTCGATTTATATTTTTATATTTTTACATATTTATATGAAAATATGAATTCTGAATAATAACGTCAACACCTACATTCATGAAATTTCATAGGTTCATTACCCTTTTTGAAAGCAGAAACCTTATTGCTTTAGGGATCAAAGGTCAAGGTCACTGTCTTTATATGGACATATAAATTCCGCATAACTTCAACACCGTAACACTTACACTCATAAAAAACCATAGGTACATTGCCCTAGGTGAAAATAGGAACCCTATTTTCTTTGGGGTTAGTAAGTCAAAGGTAAAGGTCACTGTCACCTTATATAGAAAAATGCATTCCTATTGATAACATCAAAATTGAAACACCTACACTATTACAACTTCATACGTATATTGCCCATGGTGAGTGGAAAAACCTAATGTGTTTGGGGTCAGTAGGTCAAAGGTGAAGGTCAGCATCACCTTATATGGAAATATATGAATTCTACATAACTTCAAAACCATAACACCTACACTCATGAAATTTCGAAGGTTCATCACCCTTGTTGAAAGCAGGAACCCTATTGCTTTTGGGGTCAAAGGTCAATGTCACTTCCCTTATATGGAAATATGAATTCAACGTGGTAACTTCAAAGCCGTAAAATCTACACTTTTGAAACTCCATAGGTTCATTGCCCTTTTTAAAAAACATGAACCCAATTTCTTTTGGGGCCAGTAGGTCAAAGGTCACAGTCAGAGTGGCCTTACTTAGAAATATGCATTCCACACAATTACATCAAAACCGTAACAAGTACATCAAAACTCATAACACTTCATAGGTACATTGCCCTAGGTGCACATTTGGGGCCAGTAGGTCAAAGGTCAAGGTCACAGTGACCTTTTATGTAAATATACATTCCGCATAATAAAATCTACATTCATACAACTTCATAGGTACATTGCCCTAGGTAAAAGGAGAAGCCCTATTGCTTTTGGGGCCAGTAGGTTTAAGAAATACACCTTCCACACAATAACTCCAAAACACGATCTGTAACTTGTAACTATAAGTCCTACAGTTTTGAAACTACAGAAATGGTACCCATGTTAAAACAACAACCCCTATTGATTTTAAGCTTAGTAGGTCAGATTTCAAGGTCACTGTGTCCTGATCATGACAAATTCCTTCACAGCTGTTATTCACAAACTATTTGATCTACAGTCTTTAAAAAAATTTAAAAATAGTGCTCTTGGTTAAACAACATCCCCAATTAGTTATTTTTTGTTAGAAGGTCAAAGGTAAGGGTTATATATTGACCTGACACATAGGAAATGCTTTAACATAAAAACTTTAGGAAACGGGCGTATAATGTCCAGTTAGGCAGCGCTCTTGTTCTTTTGTTGTTGTGTTTTATATATTTCTGTGTTGATTTGGTCAATTCTTACACATATATCTTGCTCCCCACACCCACACACTCAAAACTCGATTTTCTTTATCATTTTTTTTTACATATTTCTGTGTTGTTTTGGTCAATCTTTACACATATAGCTATGCTAACCCCCACAAACCCCATCCTCTAACCATCCCCCACCCCATCGTCACCACCACCGCATGTATTTATTTTTTGCATATGTGTTGTTTTGTTTTATCAGTTGATCAATATGTTTCGCCCCCATCTCCAACTATCCCACAACCACGTCATCACCACCCGAATGTGTTTTTTTTGTTTTGTTTTTTTACATATGTTTGTGTTGTTTTGTTTTATCAAATCTACACCTTTATCAATGATGCGTCCCCGCCCTGTCCACCATTGGTTTATGGGCTCCCCTCACATGGAGGACAGAGGGAGGTGAATTGTTTTCATTTTATCTTCCATTATTTCGATATTAAAATTTAATTTGAACGCAATCATTTACATATAAAACAATTTAGATTAAATTCAGATACACAGATGAAATATCAATAAAAAAACAACTGAAATGAGACAACAATAAACAATGGCAGATATCTCCTCCCTCCCTGAGTTGCCTTTCGACCACATATTTCTTTAAAATCACAGCAATTTTGGATTAAAAGTTTACACCCTGTCCCAAATTTTACTATAATGTGCATGGGAGTCTAACAATAATTTTGTATCGGCCCGAGTTTCTATACCCGACCCGCTCGTCAACCCCACCCCACATTGTTTTAGCCTTGTTTTATGATGGTATATACTGGCTATATAATTTATTATTCTCTAAAAAATCGAAAAGTCGAGCTGCGCTGTTCTCCGACAGCTCTTGTTATATAAATTATATAGAAACGTGGATCGATACACGAGAACGAAAGTTTCTTCCCTAAAGAACTACCACACCCCAACCCCACCCCCAGTGCTGCTATGTATCGACCCCGTGATACCGAATAGAGTCATACGTGCTCTAGGCCACTACGGCCTCTTCACTCATCAGAAGTTTATACTCATAAAATGTCGCCCCTTCCGCTCATTCAGAAGCCTATATTCGCAAAAGGTCGCCCCTTCCGTTCATTCAGAAGTCTATATTCACAAAAGGTCGCCCCTTCAGCTCATTCAGTTGTAAATATTCATAAAGGTCGCCCCTTCCACCCATTCAGAAGTCTATATTCACAAAAGGTCGCCCCTTCCGCTCATTCAGAAGTCTTTATACACAAAAGGTCGCCCCTTCCGCTCATTCAGAAGTCTATACTCACAAAATGTCGCCCCTTCAGCTCATTCAGAAGTCTATATTAACAAAAGGTCGCCCCTTCCGCTCATTCAGAAGTCTATATTCACAAAAGGACGCCCTCTCCGCTCATTCAGAAGATAAAAATATCGGACAGGAAAAGCAGCATTCAAGGACAACAGTCAACCACAAAACACAAAAACAAACACGCAGACAAACGAGAAGGCAAAAGTAATAAAAAATGCAAACGACATCACAAACACAAAAGGGTTGACAATAGGGATACTGCCTTGAAACGGTCAGTGGCAACAAAGGCCACTTGGGGTTTAAACCGGTTCTAGGGTGCACCAAACATCACACTTACCCTACTGTCATCCCATTAAAACAGGACAGTGTAAATAAAGAAATCCCCGCCCTGATCTAATCTCTAACCAACAAGGCAGCATCAATAGGCAATAGTGGGGTGTCCGTGGCCGAGTGGTTAGAGTCTCTGACTTGCAATCACTTGCCCCCCACCGCTGTAGGTTCGATCCCTCAGGAACCTAGGAATCTTTATGTGAGGAAGCTATCCAGCTGGCTTGCGGAACGTCGGTGATTCTACCCAGGTGTCCGCCCGTGCACGAAAATTGCCCGGAGGGGTACCTGGGGTCTTCCTCCACCAATGGAAGCTGGAAAGTCGCCATATGACCTTAGCTGTTGGTGCGACTATAAAATCCAATTCAATTCAATAGGCAATATAAGTAAAACACAAATATGCTCGTGTAAATATAATACAAAACAAACAATAGCCTAGAAAGCCACAATAAAGGTACTCAATGACTTGGCAGAAGCCAGAGCAACAAGAGAATAAACCATTCAGGGCACGACAGGAAAGATCATAGACAAACATCAAACGCCACCGTCCCAATGGGCTTTAGGTAGGCGTCATCATAGGGTCCACAACCTGTCCGGTCATCGTACAATTAAAGAGGAAAGCATAGTGGCGAACTGTAAAAGGGTCCATCACCAAGCATGCAGTACGTTGCAAAATGATAGGGTCATAACCTCTTTTGATAAACTTTTTAACAAATTTAACAAAGATAGTATGAAAGTGATCATGACCAGGAATCTTACGATGTTTATAAATCACATCACCATAGAAGTCAGGTTGTGATAATAATATAAATTTCAACTCTTTGAAAAAGTTCCAAAGGGTGGTCAACATTACTTTTGTTGTTTGATTGCAGATGACGGCAAAATTGACCAGACTGAATTGTCGGACTTTTATGTAAAGTTCGTCGGTATCTCGCCAGAAAATGTGGACTCCCTGTCCAAATACGCAATGGACCAGATGACAGACGTAAGTTCATTCCTGTCGGACATTCATATAAACCTGCTGAAACACGTGGGCTCGCAGAAATATGTCCTATTCTTTGGGGCGTTTGTTTTAGCCAAAGTAGTTTTTGACTTTTCAGACAAAATTCAACTGGTAAGTAAGTTGTATATCATTAAAACCGACAAAATACATTTCTTTTCAAAATCGGTTGAGAAATAAAAATTTCACATATAAAAGTTGTTTTCGATAACATAGGGCTTTTTCAATACACAATTCGTATGAATGAAAAATTAGAAAATTATTATTAGTTTACAATTTTTTAACGAAAAACTAGTTTCATTTGTTAAATAAACAAAAAATAAGACACTGAAAGTTTGAAAGCAGCATATTAAGTCTAACTGAACTTATTTGTGTTTTCCCAGCATCAAGGAGTTAAATTTACATGGAAAAGCCCCATATTAAAAGCATTTTGGCTGTAAAATATTTTTTATAAACCGATTTTCAAAACCAAGATATGTTTTATTTACTACTTACATTGCTAATTCCAGTGATGTATAATTTATGTATTTATTATTAAAATTGTTCATTTAATTACTGAAAAAACATTGGCTGAAACAAGAACCCAAAACTATAATCGATGTAATATATTTAGGTCACATCACGGCGGTGTCTATTTGTAGCAGCATGTTCAACTTTATAGTGATGCCACATGGCATGATACCCCACCCAGTCACGGGGCAAAGAATAGGGCCACTGCAGATCCCTTTGGAGGGGTAGGCAGAGGGGTAGAATCCCTCCCAAATTCATGTTCATTTTATCATTTTTTGTTCATGCTCATTAAAGGTCTTCATCATGATCCCTGCATTGTTTCAGGTGCTATCTCGCTCGCATCAAAAGAGCAGTGGCAGAAAAACAATAACGTGGCTCCAGCGTAAATGGAGTTTTTACGATATAATTTGCAGCGACTCTGCAGTTCAGGGCGAGAAGGTTCTAGGCCCATTTTCCATATTATATCTCGATGTACATGGAAGATGAGCCTGGCATGTTCATGCCTGTTAGGCGCCATATAACCTTTTAATGTGTTGGTGCACTTTAAAACCCCAATTCAATTCAATTAAATGCTTAAAGTCTAGTAATGGAGCTACTAGTACCATTTTTCTGAAGATTTGGTGTGATACACCCGGGACCGAATTCAGTACATATAGTCATTCGGATGAAAATTTAAATAGTAATTACATTCGACATTGCGTATATCCGCCGTTATTATACAGTTCTGCGCCCCTACATGATTTGTGGTGTAATTACATTCGACATTGCGTATATCCGCCGCTGTTATACAGCTCTGCGCTCCTACATGATGTGTGGTATCATTTCTCCGCTTATCTTTGGATTTAATTTAAAACGTTTTTGGATTTTAATGCTAACAATGTGTATCAATTAAGCAATATATGAATTTTAATATTTGTATATATATATATATACTCAGCGGCAAAAGAAAGTAGCCACTTTGAACGTTTTACTATACACCCTATCCTCTTTATCAAGCGACAGTCCCTTAATGATTCAACCTATTGAAAAACAAAGGAAAACATGATATTGGCAATGGAATGATAAAAAAAACTTTGGTACTAAACATGGCATATTCATCTTGGAATTTGTCAATTAAATATTATACAATTAAATCTAAACAAAACTCAGTGGCTACTTTCTTTTGTAGCTGAGTATATATATATGTATATTCCAATTTACAACTTCAATGATAACTTCTGGTCCATTCCCTTTTTAACCGAGTATATATCGTCCACCACTTGCAGAATGGGCATTATCCATTGGATATGGACCTGTACAACATGATATTCGCCAACTTTCTCATAGGGAAGACTCCGTACGGACCAGGAAGGTTTATTTTCGGATGTTTCGAACATATGGTGGATCGGACACAATTCTGTCTCATTCAAGGACCCCCCGAAAATATCCCAGGTACATTGTTTTATATTACCCGGATTCGTTATCTTGAACAGTTACGAGTGGCGTCCGTGGCCGAGTGGTTTGACTTGAAATCACTTGCCCCTCACTGCTATGGTATCGAGCCCCCATGAGAGCAGGAATCTTTATGTGAGGAAGCTATCCAGTTGGCTTGCGGAATGCTGGTGATTTTGGGGTCTTCCTCCACCAATGGAAGCTGGAAAGATACCATATGACATTAGTTGTTGGTGCGACTATAAGATCCAATGCAAATCACAGAAAAATGATGTACGGGTTTGTGAAAGTAAAAACGAAGCATTCATTACACAGTTATTGCCCTTGAATAGATTGAATAATCAAATTTCAGCTTTTTAACTCCATAATTTTAATTTTTAGATCCAATGATGGAACTCAGGAGAAGAGACTTAGTTATGAACGGGTCGCCTAGAACACCCAGCTCCCTCGTCAAGGTCAAGGTATTCCGCGCTGGATGAACGCGCATACTCACCAGGGTGTCGTTTGTCCTAATGTCCATAGTCAAGTGTTGTAAAATGCCATCAAATAAGAAAGTTACAAGTAGTTTGCCTGTTTCAGTTAGTCATTGATAATAGAATTCGACCAAAATAACAACATATGCAAGAACATGGAGATGGTGGTTCGAACAATACTTATTTATTTTTCGACCAAAATAACAACATATGCAAGAACATGGAGATGGTTGTTCTAACAATACTTATTTTTCGACCAAAATAACAACATATGCAAGAACATGGAGATGGTTGTTCTAACAATACTTATTTTTCGACCAAAATAACAACATATGCAAGACAATGGAGAGGGTTGTTCGAACAATACTTATTTATTTTTCGACCAAAATAACAACATATGCAAGAACATGGAGAGGGATGTTCGAACAATACTTATTTATTTATTTTTCGACCAAAATAACAACATATGCAAGAACATGGAGAGGGTTGTTCGAACAATACTTATTTATTTTTCGACCAAAATAACAACATATGCAAGAACATGGAGAGGGATGTTCGAACAATACTTATTTAATTATTTTTCGACCAAAATAACAACATATGCAAGAACATGGAGAGGGTTGTTCGAACAATACTTATTTATTTTTCGACCAAAATAACAACATAGCAAGAATATGGACAGGGTTGTTCGAACAATACTTATTTATTTTTCGACCAAAATAACAACATAGCAAGAATATGGACAGGGTTGTTCGAACAATACTTATTTATTTTTCGACCAAAATAACAACATATGCAAGAACATGGAGAGGGATGTTCGAACAATACTTATTTATTTTATTTTCGACCAAAATAACAACATATACAAGAACATGGAGAGGGTTGTTCGAACAATATTTATTTTTACGATGAATGCATTGCTCATATTATTCGAAAAAGGATTGATGTCTATGGATATCTCTGTGAACATTCTTAAAAATATAGTTTGAGAAGAAGTAAAAAAAAAAAGAAAGACTGATAATATTAAAATAAAATATTGAATTTTGAAATAAACATGTGTTGATACATTTTTCAAAGTGGATTAGTTGTTGATTTTTAATTTGATCAGTAATTAACATGTCGCCAGTTGTCTATCATTTATCCATTTCAACCAATCAAACCAGAACGATACCTCCGACAAACAGCAGCACGTGTATAAAGCACGTGCAACTATGTTATATAAACTATTGTCAGTATACTCCGACATCAACAATAGGGCGGAGTTATCTAATTATTATAGAGAGGGATATGTTGAAGACTTGATTGTGGACTCTATGATTATCTTGGTACCGTCTTTAATTATACAGGTAATTATAATTTAAACCAAGAAACATTAGCTCGTAAAGGTTTAAAAGCACTAAATACTTTACTTGTTAATATACGTAGTTATTCACTGAAACCTAGTACAATATGTCAGCTATTTGATGCCTTCGTTAGCTCTATATTAAATTATGCTTGTGAAATATGGGGATTAAGTAAAAGTAAAGAAATTGAAAGAATTCACCTAAAGTTCCTTAAATCTCTGATGCATGTAAAACAATCTACTTGTAATGCTGCTGTATATGGTGAGTTATGTAGATATCCTATGTATGTTAATAGATATGTCCGTATTGTTAAGTATTGGTGCAAAATTGTTAGATCTGACAATATCATTTTACAACATTTGTACAAATCATTAACATTCGACTGTCATAGGGGTTAAACTAATTGGGTTTCTTGTGTCAAAACATTGTTAAATAATACTGTTTTTTCTGATGTATGGAACAACCCAGATGGTGTTAATTTACTTACTTTTCATCTTTTGTTAAGCAAAGAATAATCGATCAATTTGTTCAATCATGGTATACTACTGTTAATAACAGTCGATCTTTGTGTACATACAGACTGTTTAAGACCACTTTCAATTATGAGTATTATCTAGATAAAATACCACAGAAATTTCGTATTGCACTTACTAAGGTAAGACTTTCTTCGCATCAACTGCGGATTGAAACAGGTCGTTATGGTATTAACAGAATCGACCATGATCAACGCTACTGTTTAATTTGTAATTCTGGTGATCTAGAAGACGAATACCACTTTATTTAAATATGTCTAGCATACATTGAGATTCGAAAACAGTATATTAAATCACGTTACTTTGTTAGACCAAACGTTTTTAAATTTATTGAGCTAATGCAGTCTGTTAGTTTTTCTGTTATTTAAAAACTTTGTAAATGTGTATAACAAGCGACAATTATTCGACAAAACATAGTTAATCGTCGTGAAAATGTACTGCGAATCTCATTTAAAGTAAATACATGTACTACACCATCTTTTGCACATCTATATGCTTTAACGGTCTTCATAATATTTCAATCTGTATATATGTACATACATACACACTGCATTGTTCTATTTTTTTTCAATGTACTTAGTACAGCCTCACGTTCAATATATGTTTGTATATCTTTTCGGTATAAATCATGTTTTGCTCATTGTATTTATGTCTATGCACATACTTATCATGACTGACTGTTGTATATAATATTATTCATTGTATCACGTAACAAGAAACATTGTAATGTTTACGTTACTTAATAAAGATCTTGAATCTATGATGACGTCTACCTAAATCCTTAGAGGCTTTGATGTTTGTCTTAAATCTTGTCTTGTCGTACCCTTAACGTGTTGTTTTCCCGTTGCTCCGACTTCTGCCAAGTCAATGTTTGTGGCTTTCTATGCTATAGTGTTACCCTTGTCCGTCCGGATCATTGGGATCACTCTTCGTCCATCGTCCGTCCGTCGTTAACGTTTGCTTCAAACGACTTCTCCTCAGAAATCGCTTGGCCAATTTTGACCAAACTTCACATGGATGAATGTGAATTTGTTAAAATTAAGTCAGCGCGACATCCAGAATGGTCGCCATTACCATAATATGGTCGAAACCTTAAAAAATCTTCTTCATAAGAACCGCTGTACACATTTCGACAGTTTTTCTTTTGAAATGATCGCCAATGCCTAGACTATCAAGTTTGTTCAAATGAAGTCCCCGGGGTCAAACATGGCCGTGCCCTGAGTGTCCAAAGTTTGTATATTGAGATTTTGCACGTTTTTCATAGATCACAAGGCACAGGGCTCTCATATATTACAGGTAGCATCAGCTAATGGTCCTCTACCAAGTTTGTTCAAATGGTGATCCTGGGGTCCAATTTGGCCCCGTTCCATGCATCACAGTTTGACATAGGATTTTTGTTTTTGTTTTTAAATCTTCTTCTCAAACTACAAGAACCAGAAGTTTAATAGTTTTCATTTACTCTTAAGCTTATGATCCTTTACCAAGTTTGTTTAAATGGTGACCCTGGGGTCACTTTTGGCCCCGCCTCAGGGGTCACATGTTTTACACTAGTATAGGGTAAAATAGTTTTTAAATCTTCTCTGAAACTGCAAGAGCCAGAGGTTTAATATTTTGCATTTGCTATAAGCGTATGGTCATCTACCAAGTTTATTCAAATGGTGACACTGGGGTCGAATTTGGCCCCGTCCCGGGCGTCCCAAGGCACACAGATCTTGTATATTACATGTAGCCCTGGGTCACATTTGGTCCTGCCCCAGGGGTTACATTCTAGTACCTTCATTTTGTATTTGATCTTTACCAAACGTTTTCAGTGTCTTTATGTCAATGTTGTTAACACAACAGAGGCCACACTTCTGGAACAATCTTAACCAGACTTGCACAGATTGTATATGAGCATAATATTTCGAAGAAGTTCGACAATGGGCCAGTACTCAGGTGATCGATTTAGGGCCATCTTGGCCCTCTTGTTTATTAAGTCAATTACTCACATACCAAAATACAGTATTCAAACTTCATACACACACCTATACGGCACACCATTATGTGCTGTCTTATCTAGCCGTTTGTTCATCTGTGTAATTGTTGTGTGTTTCTTTTCTTTTTTCTCTCTTTCTTTCTCTCTGTTTCTCTCTCTTTCTCTCTTTATCTCTCTCTCTCTCCGTCTCCATTTTATTTTTCAATATTTCAATTCATGCATAGATTAAGACAACTTTATTTAAATATAATCTACTCATATGTGTTAACCATGCATGCACAACTTCAAATACTGTATCTCGATCTTTACCATTAAATATGACCCTTGGTTGGGTCGGGCCCTCTACCAATATTCCAATTTTGATAAACAATGTCTTCCTTGTGTTTTGTGTCAATACACAGTACACACACACACACACACACACACACACACACATATAAAAATGGAGGATTACTTGTTTGTATAATAGTCTCGTTGATGCAACAGGATAGTTGGAAAGGATTATATAAATATGGATTTATGAGGTTGGTTTGAGTAAGTACATCTTTAGCTTCCTTCCCAATTTCTAATGACTTGTATTTCGTATTAGGACTTTCTACAAAAGAGTTGTCTCATCAATTCGGTGGTCAAATGTCGTCTGCTAAAATCCGCTTTTATGCCCGATATAAGACCAGTGGTCGATTCACAAAGTACCTGAAGCGTCCCATTCAGTACCGCCTTATCTCATTAATATTCAGTGAATTTAGGCAGCGCGCATGTTGTATATATGAACCCACACGTACACAGTAATCACTTGGTACAACATTCGTAATAACCGTTAGATTTTTTCAGGACCAGTTTGCCTTTTATCAGGATTGTGTAGCTTTAACGAACAATCTCTCTCCCAGAGGCCATTACATTGTATGTGTATGCAAGGAACGACACCTCTGGGTAGAGATTGGTGAACGAACTGTACGCACTGCATGCAGACACTGTGCTTGCATCCGGTGTGTCTTAACAAAAAAATGAATATTCCACTGCATGAAAAGACACTGACAGTAGTGGTTTCTCTTTTCTTTTTGTTATAATTAGAATGTTTGCTGAAACTATTAAGGCGACGGGAAAACAATGTAAATACAAGAATTAATTCGCACTTTTCTCGCCGTTTATTCGGTTTTGCCGAAACACATGCGAAACAAGTCTTTAATAAATGAGGACTCATGTATAACATACACTGTAAAAGAAAAAACGAACCTTTAATAGTGGCGACCTCATCCATTTCGATGTAAGGGTTAACTGATAAATTCGTATTCAAGGCGATAAGCCCACGCGCTGCACTATCTTTCAGTTTTTCAAAACCCCATATAGGGTTTTGTATTTGAAGTCGGATATTGAAATAAAAAGTAGTACAGTTTGAGTTTTCATTACTACCATAGGTTTAAATACATTTATTGAAAATAATCAACAGTTAGGAATATGCAAATCAATTTATTCGCACTATTCGCAAAAAAACAAAAGGCCACGACTTAAAAAAAGCAAAATTGCGGTTTGTCTCTTTAAATGTATCCTGGTGCGTATCCTAGGATAGCACACATTGAATATTCTTGTAAATAAATGGTAATTTTAGTTTCATTCATTATATTAAGAACATCTAAAATAGAAAATATCAATATTTTTCGACACCACAAAAAATATTAAGAATTGACACTTTCTCACTTGACAATTCGAGCTCCCAGTGGGATTCGAACCCGCTGGAGTGAGAGGCGAGAACGTTTTAGACGCACCATCTTCACTATCCCGGCTACGGCGACAATTTTAGGTAAGACATACGTGATGAAAGTGTATATATCATGTACTAGGGCGGACCCGGCACTCCCACTCTCTAAAATCCCAAAAGTAAACCTCTGCATGCCGGATTACATGGGACGCGCGCCATTTCTACTGTTAGTCATCATTGGATTTAACATACTATTATTCTGGAAAAAAACAGAATTCACTAAACGTCATATAGAAAAACATTTTATTTCGAAGGATCCTCCGCCCTCCAAAACATAAATACTCAAACCAAAATCTTGCATCTGATGTGTACCCTCCTCTCAAAACGTTTTTAGTGATCAATTATTCAGGCAAGGCCCTTTAAAACTCCAGCCTGTATTAAGAAACAAGAGTCTGAAAGGTCGATGCATATGACGTATATATATATATATATTGACAAATATAAATAACATGTATTTTTTAATTTGATTTTTTTTATTGTTTTTTTTCTACACAAACCCCTGTTCTAGTGCAATTCTAGGGCCTATTAAAACCCAGGTCGTTATACAACTTTGAGATCAGCCCCCTACATTTTCTCGTGCTTAGTATTTAGTCTGAAGTCATAGTCGTTATCGTAGTTATATGTACAGGTCTAATAACCGGGTCGCATCTTTACAATTGCGACACAGACACATAGGAACACAAAGGTTGATTTAATGGCGAAGAAATAAAAAAGAAAAGAAAAACACTATTGTTGTGAAAGGTAGGCATTTAATATTTATTTATTTTACTTACAACGGTTCTGACGTTAGAATGTACCATAGATAGGTACACACCATACGACTATACGAGCTATGATACTCGCAGCTTGATGGGCGTATGATGTATAGGAGATAAAGATGGTGTATGAGGGGAAGGCGTTGCGTAATACTAACGGAGATCAGCCTAAACACGTGTGATTAGCAATAAATAGCGGTTTATGTGGACCCTTGTACATATGTGGGCAACGGGGTCGTCGCAAGCCTACAACGTGGTGGTGAGCACCGGTAGCCTGCACTCTGATAAACAGCCACAGACCTCGGGCTGTATTCATTATATAAGCCCCAGGCCTGATTCTGGGACTTCAAAATGGTAATCAGTATTCGCTTGCTCTCATATTCTTTTGAGAATGTGTCGATTCTTACTGATAACCTGGGGTATTACCGTACTGGTTCTACCTCGGAATAAGTGGGTGGTCTGCCTCTACCACAACAAAATCGACCGTCATGCATAGACTAAAATGTGCTGGAAAAAATACGTTAAAGCCAAACAAAACACGCTCTTATACTTGGTTAGTGCACTGGAAGGAGAAGAAATTAATGATGAACAATTTTATGAAAACATTCTATTTTTAGCATATGTCCTGATATGACACTATTGACATTATATCATGCAATCATCCGCTTATCCAAGCGATACGAAAACATGGTATATAGTTTACTTAAGCGCAACTTGACCCCTGTTAACTAACGCAAACTAATGTATGTATATGCAATATGCGTTTTGTGTATTGAACATAACTGAATACTTTATTTTAAGAGGTTAGTCCAGTTAGTAAAATTACTAATCTTCA
The DNA here is from genome assembly GCA_037043455.1 of Cyrtodaria siliqua. Taxonomy (NCBI): domain Eukaryota; kingdom Metazoa; phylum Mollusca; class Bivalvia; order Adapedonta; family Hiatellidae; genus Cyrtodaria; species Cyrtodaria siliqua. The sequence goes on from JAWPHD010008119.1 coordinate 108,655, forward strand.
CTGAGACAGCGAGTTGGTTACAAATTGAATACAGGCACATGAACAAATATGTAATATATATAGAGTCTAGTATCAGCGAGTTGGTTATCAATTGACTTTCATACAACACCGAGATAGGCTGAGCCCATCGAGATGTTTAAATAAGGCCAAACCTAGTTTTTTTCTATCTTTAGCGGGTCATCCTACATAACACATCTAATGAAAATAAACATTTCTCCTCTGGTTGAAGGGGTCATCCTGCATAACAAATACAAATTATACTGTAAATAAACATTTCTCCTCTGGCTGATGCAGTCATACTTCAAAACAAATATACTGAGAAAAACAACATTGCTTTCTCGAAACCTACCTACCAGGCTGGAAAAAACAAACGAAGAGTCCTGAAAAAAAATGCGATGGCCCATTTGGCTCACATTTATTTCACTTTTATTTCTGGACTTCCGCATTCCACATTCTCAATTCTGCATTCCGAATTCCGCATTCCTAATTCTGCTTTCCGAATTCCGCATTCCGAATCTTTCCGAATTCCGCATTCCGAATTCCGCATTTAGTAGTAGGTAGTAAGATGATAAAAATAATTAAAGTAATAATAATTATAATTATAATTTATGCGTCCATGTGCATGTGTTGTGAAATCTCGGTGTTACTGTTAAAGATGCAATTACTTCTCACATTTGATATTTAATAATCATGTAATATAAAAGTGTATGAATATTGCCAGTGATATTCTTCGAATATTGTTGCATTTTTATATAAACCATATAACCTTAAGTTAAATTCCCAATAACCTGAGTATCCGTGTATCCGTTGTTTTAATAAACCATAAACGTATATACTATTATACCTATAAATATACACAAACTCCTACTTAAGTAACTGTTAATTAAATTGGGTTTTTACGGCGCACCAACACATGAAAGGTTCTATGGCGCCTGAAAAGGATGAACATGCCAGGCCCATCCTCCATTTACATCAAGATAAAATATGGAGAATGGGCCTCGAACCTTCTAACCTGTAGAACTGCAGAGTTGCTGCAAATTCTATAGTAAACACTACAGTTACGATGGAGCCACGTTTCCACGTTTGCATACGCGGTGTCATGATAAAGACCTTGAATGAGCATTATAAAAAATGACAAAATGAACATGAAGTGGGGTCCTACCCCTCTGCCTCTAGCGGGATTTGCAGTGGTTGTAGTCTACCCCGGCAACTACGCGGGGAGATTGTCTGTTCATCCTTTTTATATACACACTATAAACTTCAATCTAAAATATAAGATTTTCAAAAATACTCTTATTTAGCATTAGTGCAAACATGAAAAAACACGTTATTATGGAATATTTTATTATGTGTGTGAGTGGTGTATATCACTAGCGGATCCAGGGTGGAGTATAAACTCAGAGTTGATCACTAGCGGATCAAGAGCGAAGGGCCGGACTGAGATTTTATATATTACATGAAATATTAAAGTTTGTAAAGTTTGGACCTCCCCCTTGACGCCCACTAGATACACCATCCTGAAAAAATCGAAAAGAAACATGTTTTTCTTTTGTAATGGTGAAATTATAGTATGGTAAAGCTGCGCCCCTTTGTCTGTACTGAATTAAAAGATTTAATGCTATGCATTTGTCAAAGGCAATTACACCGACCATACTATTGTAAACGGACAAGGAAAAACTAGTACACTCAGTGTGTGTATTTGTGTAGTTCTAAGTTGTATAGTCCTTCCGCCAACGAACACGACAAGGTAACCCTGAAGCGATGGGCACAATAGAGTCTGGACTGTTCTAGATGAGTGTGTAGGTTGATCTGGTGCTGCAGTAGTCGTCTCTGCTGATCGTATGTTGGTAGTTGTCGTGTGATTGAAATTTGCATACTTGGGCTGAAGTCTAAGAATATTCTCAAGAATGGTTGGTGAATTTCTGGCCTCAACACCTTTGTCCATTGTAGACACTTGAAACGGTAAACAGTGGGTCAGAAGTCTGGTAAATTTAAACCAATTTTTAAAACTGGTAATTCTAAACTGGCTTTCTATAGATTAACCCCATGACCACCATATGCATATAATTTAGGAAGGGCCATAATGGTGTGGAGAAGCCAACCATTTACCAACGGATTCGAACCCGCAGACCTAGACACCAACCTCGACAATGTACCTCGCCCAGTAGCAAACGCCTTAGCCCACTCGGCCACATAGTTACCTAAAAAATACTGATTTCGAAAACCGGGTGATACCAAGGCCTTACCCTTGAACGCGTTGTATATCTTCGGACTTTTCCGTCAAATACCGACTGCCATATCGTATAGATTGGTACGATAGAGGTTTCTCATTACATGATTATAACCTCAGGCTCCTATACAAACATTCACCATCAAAAGACGATACAATGATTTTAGAATATAAGTATTTATTATTTGAGAGAATTAAATTCATAACAACAAACTTTCTTTAATGTAGGATCTGCACTATACAAGTACAAACATTAAATATTATATGTGGAGACAATTTTGTACCAACCACAATTTTGTACCAACCACTAACCAACGGATTTAAACCCGCAGCCCTAGACACCAACCTCGACACAGCGACTCGCCCAATAGCAAACGCCTTATCCATGTTAACAACATTTTTGACAGCAGATATCCGTCACCGACTGTCGCCTATAATCACTCCACATTGTTACCGATTGCCCTAAGGGGTTACTTTGTTGACCTACTGTAACACTTTTTTCTCTTTTTTTTTGAAAGTTTTTATTTGTTTTGCTAACTAGAGGGAAATATGTGTTTTAGTTTTTGACGTAGTAATTAGGAAAAGGTAAACCGACGTTGAATTTTAAACATGCATATGTGTGTTTTCGCCTGCGTCTATTTTATGCATATTAAATATTGAAGTACACATGTCCTTCTTTTCTACTGACCGTTACAAGGTATGAGACACCGTGCGGTACCCGTATTAGAAGACATTTTATGTTTGTGATGTCGCCACTTTTGCTTCTATTTTCTTCGCAATTGTTGCTTGTGTTTGTTGCTTCAAAGGGATCCCCTTTTCAGTATTTATTGACAGTCACGCTAGCGTTTTGTGCTGTGTGGCGGCCGTAAAAAGTCGCCCGACTACAAATCAGTAGTGTTATTACTTACTGGTCATTTGGGATCATCAAGCCCGATCTTTGTGGCTTTTAAGTAGAATATCGCTTAAGCCGGTGCTAGGAGGCGTGAGAGGTGTTGCATCTTATAGTTACCTCTCATGAACAGACTCAGTAAAACCGAGTATGCTACTTTCATCTCTTGTTCGGGTTTGTTGCTTGAAAGGGATGTTTTTCAATATTTATTGCTTAGAATGCCTATTTTGTGTTGATTGTGTTCTGTTCGACTTTTATATCTGTTTTTATTTATTTTTTTGAAAAGAGTTTGTCCCTTGTGCAAAAAAACAACATCTATAGTCTTTAACTGTTTCAGAAAGACGGGTTTTACTTTCTCCGTGGCATCACTATACATACAATGCAGAATGCAGACAACAAAGTGCAACTATGTTTAGTTTACCTGCCGTTCGTGTTGTTCTTATTCTACTGCCAACAAGTTACGCTAACTCTACACCAAGCTACTAATTTAAAACAGCAGACTTTGGAAAAACGCAATAAGGAACTAAATGTAAAGCCATTACAAACCATTGATTCAAAACAACAGACTACAGAGGAACACACGTTGGAACAAGCGACTGCAAAATATCATTATTCAGAACAACTGATTACAAAACAACGGACTGAAAAACAGGCAACGACAGAAGACAATGTTGAACAACCCACTACAAAACAACGGACTGAACAATCGACAACGAAAGAAAATGTTGAACAACTCACTACAGAATCAACTTTTGCCATTCAGAAATGCACGTATGATGTTTTTGAAATCATATGCATGCCGCTTACTTTTTGTTTTGGTTTTCTAATTCGTGCGTTTCGCTTCATTGTTGAAGTTGTCTTGTCACCATTTTATTTCTTTATAAGAGGCATTCTTCTGATTATTGACAATATCCACGCTATATTAATATTCGTCGTCAATTGTTTAGTACAGCTACTTGACATGCTTATTAGACATCCGTTAAAGCTCATCTCTTTTTTTGTTGACGGAAACATACAACTGATCCTTAATAACACAACAGTTGTGAACACGAGCCTACCTTATGTCATTCATATCATGTTTCATAGAATTTTGAATGGCATCGATACGATACTTGTATTTATTATCAACGGGATAATATATATTGTATTAGATGTAATGTTAATGAGCTGGGTTAAAATGGGGCTTGAACTTTTGGTGCAGTTTCCACATTGTGTAATATGTTGTGTAGTAGAACTGGTAAAACTTGAACTTGATTTAATTTCGCATATCTTAAATTTGATAGTTAGAGTGGTTTTAAATGCTGTTTTATCCATATTAAAATCAGCCTTGCATATTATAGTATATCCAATACTATTTATAGGTAATGTGGCTCTTGAATTAGTTTTGTTAGGACTGCTAGTATTGATTGCTCTTTGCGTGTTTGTAGTGTATGCCCTTGCGATCTGTTTTACTATTGACTATGTTCGTGGAAATAACTTAATGATAAACGAAATAAGTATATTGGTAAATAGTACTCAACGTGGTAGAGCGATGTACCACTATTTAAAGATGCACGCTGCTTTCGTTAAAGACTATTTTGTTATGAAACGTACCAAAACACGTACCAAAACACATACTGATAAGCACGAGGGGTGCATAGTGTGTTTTGAAGACTATCCGCTGATAAAGATCCGCCCTTGTGGACATAATAATGTATGTTCACATTGTATGAAACGCATTATGGAGGTCAATATGACATGCCCTCTATGTAGGGCACCGATACGCTACATAGAAGCATGAGTGTCCTTTTACGAAATACGCAATACCATGATTGGTCTATTAAAATACGCTATACGCAAAACGTAGTATATAAGCATGAATGACGGATTAAGCAATACGCATTATAAAAGGATACTTGAAATCTGTTACGCAGTACGCAGTATAGAAGCATGATTGACCTATTATCCAATACGCAGTATAGAAACATGATTAATCTATGACACCATACGATATAGAAGCATGATTGACCTTTTAAACAATGCTCAGTTCATAAGCATGATTATTATATTACGCAATGCGCAGTATAGGTGCATGCTTGACATATTACACAGCATGAACAATCTATTACGCAATATGCAGTATAGAAGCATGAACAATCTATTACGCAATACGCAGATTAGAAGCATGATTAATATATTATACAATACGCAATATAGACGCATGCTTAATCTCTAACCATGTATGTAATTATGTATATATATGTACATAATTATATATAATAAAAATGAATGTGTACATTGATGGGAATGTGTGTGAGTGTGCGTGTGTGTGTGTGTGCGTTTGTGTTTGCCTGCGTGTATATTGATATGTGTGCACAATAGTTTAAAGGAAATATCACTGTTTTTGTGTTGTATTTGTTTTGCATTGCATATGTATAACTTTACAGCATTCATTCATTTTCATCCATCCGTCCGCCCGTCCGTCCCGTCCTTCCTTCCGTCCTTCCGTCCGTCCCGTCCCGTCCCGTCCGTCCTCCGTCCGTCCGTCCTGTCCCGTCCCGTTCCGTCCGTCCGTTCGTTCATTCATTCATTCAGTATTGGCTATACAGTGTCAGTATTGGCTATACAGTGTCGGTATTGGCTATACAGTGTCAGTATTAGCTATATAACTCTAGTTTATTGATTAAAAACATATAGTTTCTGTATAATAGATATATATGGTATTTATTGTCAGACCATCATTAATCACATAACATATGGTTTCGGCCTTTTCCGTTCAACCCCGTGTGCAACGGATTTGCCTCGTCGAATTTCGTAATCAATACACTCTGACCAACCGGCTGTAGCGATGCAGAGAAGTCAGATGGGCGAAATTGTTAGAAGTTAATGGTGGATTTATTATTTTTGCCTTTTGCGTATTTTGCTAAAAATTTTGAAAAATGATTATGAAGATTTCAAAAGGAATGACAGAGGAAGCTTTCACTTTAAAAATCCGGTAATAAAATGACATCAGTGCAAATAGCACCCTGTATAAATGTCCAACGATTTGTAAAAGATATGCAATTTCAGAATAAACACAAAGAACGAACTGATATTCGCAATTGTAATTCAATTTAAAACGCTTGTCAAGATCGTCAATCCTTTCTGTATAACTGTACAAAATACATCATTGAAATAACGAAAACTTTCCAAGTTATAGAATTTTAAAGCCGACAGGGTAAAAAAATAGCGAATCGGAATGTCAGGGGTATTTTACAAGTGCGAACAGGAAAAAAAAATCAGAGTAAACATTTCAGATGCGAACGGGAAGGTCAGAGTGTTTTAAGCAATGCTTTCGCGTTTTTGACAATTGCTGGGGGTAACCACTACATTTTGGATTGAAACTTAACACGAGTATTTGTAATTACCTACAGATGTTTTCAGTGCACGCATTTAGTAAACATTATGTCTTTTTGACATATTGGACATATGTATTGTGGTAAATAGTAAAGGCAATGCAACCTCAATTGTCATGATATGAAGACTAAATTCAATTTTTTATTGAACAGTTCGCACTTGTAAAATACCTCTGTTTTATAGTTCGCCATTTTTTTTTACCCTGTCGACTTTAAAATTCTATCACTCGGAACGTTTTCATTATTTCAATGAGATATTATTTTGTATATTGTAAAAAATAGCGAACCGGAATGTCAAGGGTATTTTACAAGTGCGAACGGTGAAATCAGAGTGAACATTTCAGATGCGAACGGGAAGGTCAGAGTGTTTTAAGCAATTCTTTCGTGTTTTTGACAATTGCTAGGGTAACCACTACATTTTGGATTGAAACTTAACACGTGTATTTGTAATTACCTACAGATGTTTTCAGTGCACGCAGTTAGTAAACATTATGTTTAAAATGACATCAGTGCATATAGCACCCTGTATAAATGTCCAAAGATTTGTAAAAGATACGCAATTTCAGAATAAACACAAAGAACGAACTGATATTCGCAATTGTAATTCAATTTAAAACGCTTGTCAAGATCGTCAATCCTTTCTGTATAACTGTACAAAATACATCATTGAAATAACGAAAACTTTCCAAGTTATAGAGTTTTAAAGTCGACAGGGTAAAAAAAAATAGCGAACCGGAATGTCAGGGGTATTTTACAAGTGCGAACGGTAAAATCAGAGTGAACATTGCAGATGCGAACGGGAAGGTCAGAGTGTTTTAAGCAATTCTTTCGCGTTTTTGACAATTGCTAGGGTAAACACTACATTTTGGATTGAAACTTAACACGTGTATTTGTAATTACCTACAGATGTGTTCAGTGCACGCATTTAGTAAACATTATGTTACCGTTTGACATATTGGACATATGTATTGTGGTAAATAGTAAAGGCAATGCAACCTCAATTGTCATGATATGAAGACTAAATTCAAATATTTATTGAACAGTTCGCACTTGTAAAATAACTCGGTTTTATAGTTCGCCATTTTTTTTCACCCTGTCGACTTTAAAATTCTATCACTCGGAACGTTTTCATTATTTCAATGAGATATTATTTTGTATATCGTAATTCAATTTAAAACGCTTGTCAAGATCGTCAATCCTTTCTGTATAACTGTACAAAATATATCATTGAAATAACGAAAACTTTCCAAGTTATAGAATTTTAAAGTCGACAGAGTAAAAAAAAATAGCGAACCGGAATGTCAGGGGTATTTTACAATTGCGAACGGTGAAATCAGAGTGAACATTTCAGATGCGAACGGGAAGGTCAGAGTGTTTTAAGCAATTCTTTCGCGTTTTTGACAATTGCTAGGGTAACCACTACATTTTGGATTGAAACTTAACACGAGTATTTATAATTACCTACAGATGTTTTCAGTGCACGCAGTTAGTAAACATTATGTTAAAAATGACATCAGTGCATATAGCACCCTGTATAAATGTCCAAAGATTTGTAAAAGATACGCAGTTTCAGAATAAACACAAAGAACGAACTGATATTCGCAATTGTAATTCAATTTAAAACGCTTGTCAAGATCGTCAATCCTTTCTGTATAATTGTACAAAATATATCATTGAAATAACGAAAACTTTCCAAGTTATAGAATTTTAAAGCCGACAGGGTAAAAAAATAGCGAACCGGAATGTCAGGGGTATTTTACAAGTGCGAACGGTGAAATCAGAGTAAACATTTCAGATGCGAACGGGAAGGTCAGAGTGTTTTAAGCAATTCTTTCGAGTTTTTGACAATTGCTGGGGTAACCACTACATTTTGGTTTGAAACTTAACACGAGTATTTGTAATTACCTACAGATGTTTTCAGTGCACGCATTTAGTAAACATTATGTTACCGTTTGACATACTGAACATATGTATTGTGGTAAATAGTAAAGGAAATGCAACCTCAATTGTCATGATATGAAGACTAAATTCAAATATTTATTGAACAGTTCGCACTTGTAAAATACCTCTGTTTTATAGTTCGCCATTTTTTTTACCCTGTCGACTTTTAAATTCTATCACTCGGAACGTTTTCATTATTTCAATGAGATATTATTTTGTATATTGTAATTTAATTTAAAACGCTTGTCAAGATGTATAACTGTACAAAATATATCATTGAAATAACGAAAACTTTCCAAGTTATAGAATGTTAAAGTCGACAGGGTAAAAAACATAGCGAACCGGAATGTCATGGGTATTTTACAAGTGCAAACGGTGAAATCAGAGTAAACATTCCAGATGCGAACGGGAAGGTCAGAGTGTTTTAAGCAATTCTTTCGCGTTTTTGACAATTGCTAGGGTAACCACTAATCTTAGGCTCAGCAAGAGTAAAGTTATCCGTATTTTTTTCTATTTCCCATACACGGATTACACGGACAAAAATGTCAACATGTATCTTTCTCCATGTCAAAGAGTGACAATGGCATTTCTGACGTGTGCATCTCTGTTGAAAGAATGGATACATATGAAAAACTTACACTGGAAGTCTATTACCTTGCCATGGCTTGTACATGCAACTTCTTGGCTCACTTGATAAGCAATTAACGCTGTGTGGATGCAGTTTTCCTGCAATAATCATAACAATGGTCATAACAGCATAACATGGCAGATAATATGATACATATTATATACGTTAGATTATTATAAATAATAATCGTTTAGACAATCTAGGCACTGCAAGAGAAATAGTTATCTCTATTTCTTCTATTTCACCGCTCTCGGATTACGTCCTTGAACAAACAACGAAAAGACGTCATAGAGTGACGGTTTTCTGACTTGTGCATGTCTGTTGAAAGTATGTATACATATGAACAACTTATGCTGGAAATCATTATTACCTTGTCATGGCTTGTACGCGCAACTTCTGACTCACTTCATAAGCAATTAACGCTTTGTGTTGATGCAGGTTCCTGCAATAACCATAGCAATGCCCACAATAACTATCAGAATAACATGCCATATAATATGATACATATTCTATACGTTATATTATAATTTAGACAATCTATGCCCAGCAAGTGTAAAGCTATTTCAATTTCTTCTTTTTCCCCATACACGGATTACGTACTTGTACAACACATGTCAACACGTATCATTCTCCACCCCTTAGAGTGACGGTGGCATTTCTGACTCGTGCATCTCTGTTGAAAGTACGTAATGCATATGAAAAACTTACGTTGGAAGTCATTATTACCTTGCCATGGCATGTACACGCAACTTCAAGTCTCACTTGATAAGCAATTAACGCGTGTGTTGATGCAGGTTTCCCTGCAATAATCGTAACATTGGTCATAATAACAATCAGAATAACATGCCATATACTATGATACATATTCTATACGTTATATTATTATAAATAATAATCATTTAGACAATCTAGGCACAGCAAGGGTAAAGTTATCTCTTCTTTCTTCTATTTCACGTCCTTGATCAAAACATGTCAACACGTATCATTCTCCGTGCTATAGAGTGACAGTGGCATTTCTGACGTGTGCACCTCTATTGAATGTACGCATACATATGAACAACTTATGCTAGGAGTCATTATTACCTTACCATGGCTTGTACACGCAACTTTTAGGCTCATTTGATAAGCAATCGGTTGAGAAATAAATATTTTACGGCCAAAATGATTTTTGATGGGGCTTTTCCTATGTAAATTTCTTGTTTATATAACTGATGTACATATTATTTAAATTGCTCAAGTTACTGAAGAAAAACCTTTGGCTGAAACAAGCGCCCCAAACAATAGTTAGAAACATCAGCTGCAGGCATTGCTATGATTTCCTCCTCTATAAAAAATAAGGAAATAAAGAAAAACTGTATAACTTAAGATTTAGGGGCAAAATACACACATTTGCAAATTATGATGAAAAAAATATAAATTTTAAC